>CM053036.1:40273606-40285631 GCA_028564925.1 Lithobates sylvaticus | reverse complement strand
GGGACCAGGCTCAACAGCGCTTGATTATTTAGCACGCCTTTGTAGATCTGCTGTGTAGTCCCACAGCTGTTTATTTTTGACATGTGTATGAAAACCATGTCAGTAAACTTACTGGGGGACTTTCTGATCACTTACAGGACCATGCAAAGTGCAGCAATCTGTGACGTTGCAGCAGATTCCATCTTTTTCTTACATTTTAATGCAGCCTGGGCGTTTTTTAGCAGGAACATGGCAGTATGCAGACCTGTGCTTCTAATACTGAATGTATGTACTGGCATGGGGTGGGTTTAGGCAGGCAAGCACCCCAAAATTCCTCCTAGCACCCTCAAAGAGCAGCTGCTGTATATCCTATTAATATTGTTTAATTACATCCATAGCCAGCACTGGGCTGTTGTCAGCATTGGCAGATGCCAGGCAATGGGACTACTTAAGTGCCGCGGATTCATCTTGGACGTAGTTACCAACACTTGTTTCCAGGTCAGCTCAGTTAGTTCCTGAAGAAGGGATATACCTTTGAACTACAAAGAAGAATCCGCTGTGCAGTGTGGATGGACAAATTTTCTGCTGCGGCTATTGTATTTTGACAGCTGGACTGCTAACAGTAAATTGCATTCGATTGGATAAAGCCACTGTTATGCCCCGTACACGCGGTCGGAAATTCCGACGAAAAATGTCCGACCGGACCATGTTGTCGGAAAATCCGGCCGTGTGTGGGCTCCATCGGACTTTTTGAGATCCTGCTCTCAAATTTTCCGACTACAAAGTCCTATTGGACTTTTTCCGATCGTGTGTAGAGAATTCCGACGGACAAAGAGCCACGCATGCTCAGAGCAAATTACGAGACCAAAGCTATTGGCTACTAGCTTCTACGTAGTTCCGTCGTACGCAACGAACGTCACCACGTTCAGAATGATCGGATTTTCCGACAACTTTGTCCGACTGTGTGTATGCAACACCAGTGTCCGACAAAATCCGTCTGAAAAAATCAGACAGATTTTGTGGTCGGAATTTCCGACTGTGTGTACGGGGGCTTAGGCTGTCAATTTTCTGCCTGGCTCTTTCAATTTTTCAATCAAAGTATATCAGGCTGGAGGCTACAACAGGGCTACCCACTGATTGAATTTCAGCAGGTTCCTCAGGAAGCAGCCCAGATTTGTAGTGTATGGCCAATTTAAGTCACGCCTGCAAGGGTTTTGTTTATAATAACCCCTGCCATGTTCCCGTGAGTTGATCTGCATCACCCCGTGCAAGGCTATTTAGTGGGTGAGTACAGCTGACAGCAGAGTTTAGATACTATATTTAGGATACAAGAAAGGATGTAGTTGTAGAAATTCATGTGTTGTCCTTTCCATTTTGTGGGCTCCCTGCAAAGGAGCAACTGAAAGGAAATCTGGATAGAAATGGGGGATCTGACTTTGCAGCTGATTAAGCATGAGAGGCACGCATTTGGGACAGAATGGAGTAGGTAGCATTGCAAAAACCTCCTCATTTATAGCTTGTGTAGCCAAGGGACCATAAGACCCCTTTCACACTGAGGCGCTTTGCAGGCGCTAAAGTTCTAAATATAGCACCTGCAAAGCGCCTTCAAACAGCCGCTGCTGTCTCTCCAGTGTTAAAGCCCTCTGGCTTTCACACTGGGGCGGTGCGCTTGCAGGACGCTGAAAAATGTCCTGCAAGCCGCATCTTTGGAGCGCTGTAGGAGTGGTGTATTTACCGCTCCTAAAGCGCCCCTTCCCATAGGAAACAATGGGGCAGCGCTCCAAGCTGCTGCAGCGGCGCTTTGCAGGCGGTTTTAACCCCTTTTCGGCCGCTAGTGGGGAGTAAAACTGCCCCGCTAGCAGCCGAATAGTGCCGCTAAAACGACGGTAAATCGGCGCTAAATATAGCGCTGCTTTACCGCCAGCGCGCCCAGCGCCTCAGTGTGCAAGTAGCCTTATGCCCCGTACACACGGTCAGAAAATCCGACCACAAAATCCATCAGATTTTTTCCTACGGATTTTGTCCGATGTTGGTGTTGCATACACACGGTCGGACAAAGTTGTCGTAAAATCCGATCATTCTGAACGTGGTGACGTTTGTTGCCTACGACGGGACTACGTAGAGGCTAGTAGCCAATAGCTTTGGTCTTATAATGTGATCTGAGCATGCGTGGCACTTTGTTCGTCGGAATTCGCTACACACGATCGGAAAATCCGACCGTGTGTACGGGGTATTAGACTTAGAAAGGCTTATTTTTGAGGCTTGAACTGTTTCCTGTATATTATGTGGTTTTCCAGTGATATGGACTTCTAGGTTACCAATCATTTGTAAAGTTTTCAGTAAAGAAGTGAAAAAGTCAAAGAAATGTTTTATTATTGTTCACAGAAGTGACCTGGAGATGGCCTTTAAAGAGGCACAGTTTACATCCTTTAATTGGGAGTGTTCTAACAGCTAACCCGGGTCAGGAGTTGGTGGTGATTTGGTGTCAGTGGGCCTATCAGTGGAGCAATAGGGCAGGCTCTACGGCTACACTCTCTAATGCCCTGTACACACGGGCAGACATTCCAACGATAAAATCCGTCTGATTTTTTTCTGACGGATTTTGGCCCAAACTTGTCTTGCATACACACAGTCGCACAAAGTTGTCAGAAAATCCGATCGTTCAGAACGAGGTGACGTACAACACGTACGACAGGACTATAAAGAGGCCAGTAGCCAATAGCTTCCGTCTCGTAATTTATTCTGAGCACGCGTGGCACTTTGTCAGTCGGAATTGTCTACACACGATCGGAATTTAAACGATCGGATTTTGTTGTCGGAAAATGTTAGATCCAGCTCTCAAACTTTGTGTGTCGGAAATTCCGATGGAAAAAGTCTGATGGAGCCAACACACGATCGGATTTTCCGACAACACGATCCGATCGCACATTTTCCGTCGGAAAGTCCGACCGTGTGTACAGGGTATAAGATATCTGGGCTACTGTTTCCAATGCTCAGTTATTGGGCAGGGTTCATCCAGGGACCAGACCTCTCAACGTGTCAGGTGAAGTGTACTCTTGATCGGGCCTATGGGCTGGAGAAGTGCTGGAATCTGTATATGTATTAGAGCTGGTGGGATAGATCCAGACCATGCCACTCTGTTCCTGCAAAGCTGTAATTCTAGGCACCTGGGTGGGGAACTGGCTAAACAACCAGACTCCTGGGTGGCCTGTCCTTCATGCCCATTGCACATAGTAGTTACACTGGGGTTGATTTACTAAAACTGGAGAATGCAAAATCTGGTTCAGCTCTGCATAAAAACTAATCAGCTTCCATATTTTTTTTTCTTTTTTGTCAAGGCTCTTAGTTAGCAGCTTAGTTGGCTACCATGCACAGCTGCACCAGATTTTGCACTCTCCAATTTTAGTAAATCAACCCCAGCGTTTTTCTAAATGTCATCTCTCCCACAAATGGATGTTTTCGTTTGGCTTGGGCTCACATAAACCTAATTATATTTACATCCTAACTGTAAAAACATGTAGTTTGCTACAGCACTGTGTATCATTAATAATTGCCATTTTTTTATTAATAAAATACCAATTCCACAATCCATGGGCAATAATATGGATTTACATAGTTAGAAAACAAAAAGTGTAGCGCTAAGTTAAAGTGAAACTATACACAATACTTCTATATGCAAAACAAAGAAATATAAGTGAAGTTCAAGCAGAAACCATTAAATGTACATGACATGTGAAGGACCTAACCCACAGTCCCTTAAGCCATCCATTAAACATAATATCTAACCCCTCCAAATCCCCTCACAAATGACATGACAAGATTTTGGAGTAAATGGCCTTGACGGCCTTTTATTAACAATTACCTTAAAATTAAATAAAAAACATTTTAAATAACTCTTAACCAACTTCATGTACTTTTGGGGTCTTCTCGGGGAACCCCACCCCACTGGTCACTGCGCCAAACTTCTTTAAACTTTAGGCCTCCGGTCGCAAGCCCCCAGACCCGGAGACAGTACTCAACCTTCGCAGTGACCTACCTTTAACCCCTTCCTGGTTAACCCCTTGTTAACCGGAAGGTACCAGATAACCCCCATCCACAGATGGGTACCAACCATGTTAACCCCATCCCACAGATGGGTACCAACCATGTTAACCCACATCCCACAGATGGGTACCAACCATGTTAACCCCCATCCCACAGATGGGTACCAACCATGTTAACCCCCATCCCACAGATGGGTACCAACCATGTTAACCCCATCCCACAGATGGGTACCAACCATATTAACCCCATACCACAGATGAGTACCAACCATGTTATATATTCATATAACTACCATATTCTCTTCCTCCAAAGACCCAACCACTGCCCGGGCTGTCCCTACAGCCCCTATTATAATTGACCATACTCGGGAGGGTGGGTGGGAATCTTCTCCTCCGTCGCTCACTGATGACGTCACTCTCCTTTCTTCTTCCTAACTTCCTATCCGAGCGCCTCCCCTGCTTCGGCCCCTCCCCTTTTCTTAAAGGGGACAACTTTTTTCTCCACAAGCATGACTGTGCTGTCCACACCTGTCATGCAGTCCACACCTGTCATGCAGTCCCTACGCCAATGCTTTTCTCTCCTGCTTTGGGACTCTCTGTAAATGTGTGAAATTCATTGTAACTAAATGAAGTGATAAGTCCATAAAGAGAAAAAGTTCAAATATGTTCAACTTGTGATCCAACAACTTAGTGTACGGAGCCAGCCAGCCACTAGTGGGACTCTTCTGGACTGATAGCAGAAAGGAACACCAACACCGTGATAAAGGGAGGAGGCTTACCAGATGGTAGTGACCTGGTGGGGCATACGCCACCCAGGTCAAATATGGCTTGTCGGTTATAATAAACCAAATGGGAAGATTGAATACTGTGTCCTGTCCTTAAGCCAGCATTAGACCTTCACATCACCAGTCATAATGCTGGCTTAAGGACAGGACACAGGAAGTGGTGTTCCTGTCTGCTATCAGTCCAGAAGAGTCCCACTAGTGGCTGGCTGGCTCCGTACACTAAGTTGTTGGATCACAAGTTGAACATATTTGAACTTTTTCTCTTTATGGACTTATCGCTTCATTTAGTTACAATGAATTTCACACATTTACTGTACATTTAATGGTTTCTGCTTGAACTTCACTTATATTTCTTTGTTTTGCATGTAGAAGTATTGTGTATAGTTTCACTTTAACTCAGCGCTACACTTTTTGTTTTCTAGTTTATTTGTTGCTATCAGTCTATAGCAGTGTTGGCTGCTCTGTTATTCACATTGTTCACAGCGCAGTATATCATTTTTAACTAGTTACATAGTTAGTTAGGTTGAAAAAAGACAGTCCATCCAGTTCAACCACAAATAAAAAAAATAATATCATACAATCCCATATACCCCATTCTATACCCACAGTTGATCCAGATGAAGGCAAAAAACCCCAGCAGCGCATGCTCCAATTTGCTAAAGCAGGGGAAAAAATTCCTTCCTGATCCCCCGAGAGGCAATCGGATTTTCCCCGGATCAACTTTACCTATAAATGTTGGTACCCCGTTATATTATGTACATTTAGGAAAGTATCCAGGCCTTTCTTGAAGCAATCTACTGAGCTGGCCAGAACCACCTCTGCAGGTCTATTTCACATTTTCACAGCTCTTATGCCGCGTACACACGGTCGGAATTTCCGATGGAAACAGTCCGATGGGAGCTTTTCAATGGATTTTGCGACCGTGTATATGCCCATCGGTCTTTTTCTGTTGGAATTTCCGACGGACTTTGGATTGAGAACCTGTTCTCAATTTTTCCAACGGAAAACCTTTCTATCGGATTTTCCGATCGTGTTTATGCAATTCCGACACGCAAAATTCCAACGCATGCTCAGAAACAATTTGACGCATGCTCGGAAGCATTAAACTTCCAATTTATAGTGCTGTTGAACGAGTTTTATGCCGCTGTGTTACAGACCGTCGGAATTTGGTGTGACCGTGTGTAGGCAAGACAGTTTGAGCGAAATTCCGTCGGAGTTCCGACGGGAAAACCATCAGAGCTTTTTCCGACCAGAAATTCAGACCATGTGTACGCGGCATTACTGTGAAGAAACCTTTCCGTATTTGGAGATGAAATCTCTTTTCCTCTAGACGTAAAGAGTGCCCCTTGTCCTCTTTGTTGACTGTACAGGGGGTCCCCGACTTACGAACGACTGACCTACGAACATCCCCTACTTACGAACGGGGCGATGCAGGGACCCTCCGCCATTTTTCGCCGTCCTCCGGCCGTTCTGCGCATGCGCGGCCATACGGAGCCTCGGAAAATGCCGGCAAACTTCGGAAATGTCCGTAATTTGCCGCGCATGCGCAGAACGGCATTAGACGGAACATCGGAAATGTCCGGAAATGTCCGTATTTGTCGGCCGACTTACGAACATTTCCGACTTCCGTACAGGCGGGCAGTCCCTAACGAGTTCGTAACTCGGGGACCCCCTGTAAAGTGAATAACTCAACACCAAGTTTACTCCAGATTTGGTCCCTCCATTGCTTTTACTACAGCCCCGATCTTCTGGGAATGCTTCGCCCAAGATTTGGGAGGTTATCTGTGGAAATAATACACCTATATGAGCTTGTGAGGATCCCATTCTAAAACCATGTCCATTATAATGGAGCTGGTCCCTCCTTTGCTGTTGCAACAGTCTCCACTCTTCTAGAAAGACTTCCTCCCACAAGAATTTGGAGTGCGTCTGGGAATTTGGGCCCATTAGCTAATAATGTTGGATAAGAGGATTTGATTCACAATCTACTTTTCGGTTCATCCCAAAAGTTAAGGTCATGGCTTTTGCATTCCTTCACACTATCATCAAACCATGTCTTTATGGAGCTGACTTTGTATATAAGGGTGCGATCATGCTGGAACAGAAAAAAAGCTTTCCCCAAACTGTTACCACAGTTTGCTCACAATTGCCTAAAGTGTGTTTGGGTGACATTTACAATATCCTTCAATGGAAAACCCTGAACTTTTTGGCCTTAGGATTGTGTGATGATGAAGTGTCCACAAACATCTTGTCCTATAATATAATCTTAATGGTATTAAGTGCTGTATAAAGTTGACCCAAGGTCATTTTAATAAAGGGACAAGAAGAGGATTTAGCACATGCCTACTAGGTAGGGAAGCCTGCTCGCAGCCCAGTCTGGTGTGTCACGTGTCCCCTGGATTGTCCAGGTTTAATGTAAATCCCTACGAGGATGGAAAATCCAGCTGCACAGTGACTGAATCTGATTTTATTTTTTATGAATTACTATTTTCACCTTTTTTTGTTTGTTGCATCTCCCGCAACCCCTTGCAGCCTGTTCCTGTCTGCATGCACTCTAGCGATGATTTCATGGTACTTTCCAGGGTTTCTGATGGTGACAACACTGGACCATGCCTGTGTAATGTGCGTTGAACCAGCCAATTTTAGTCTCTGTCAGAAGCCACTATGAAGGGTGACAACGCAGAAGCACAGTTGTATAACAACGATAGGACGTTGTCACCCTGTTACAGGAAGTGCCAGAACAATGACTTTTATGGCAGGATCACCTAATACTGTTTTAATGAAAGCTGCAGATTTCCATGTATTGACCATTTCTTTTGAAATTATGTAGATTTTAATGACTGGGTTTACATCTACTTTAGGCTCCATGCACACGAGACGCAGAGGCAAACTCTGCTGAACGCATGTTTTAAAAAGCAGAAACCTGCGTTTTGCCGCATTTTAGTGCCGCGTTTTACCGCGTTTGCGTCTATAAGCGTTTGTAAAGATAACATCATATAGACCCTCCCCAAGCTCAGAAAGCATGTATTATTAACTATTTCTGCCATTTTGATCAGAGTGAGCAGCAGTAGCAGAGAGAGCAGTTGTACACTTGCATTTGCCTCTCTTTCTGTGTTTTTTTTTTTGGAAATGGATCCCATATTGAATATATGTCAGGAAATGCTCCTGATGTTGCTCTTGATGAGGCAGCAACGTCGTCGCAAATTGCATGAGAGGTCCAGAGTCAGAGCTCGTCAATATTGGACCCATCCGTTGATGGCACAGCGAATGTCCGATATTTCACAAACATGGTGGGGGGTTGGGGCTGACTAGACATTGGTATGCAGGTTTTTCTTTGTGAAAAAAATGACATTGCTATGCTTTGGTCAGACTAGGTGGAGTCACTGAGTAGATATGAAATTGGATGAAGGGTTGGGGCAAAGAAGTGGAGGCATTCCTCATTGTCTAAGCCACCTAAAAAAATAGAGTTTTTTATGGCATTGCATCAGTGAGTATATATGCTCTATGAACCATCTAAAGTAATAACAACATTTTAAACCATTTTTTTTAGTATTTTTTATGGATTACCATCATATTTCTGAGTTTTCTGTCCCTGGATCAAAAAAATTGGGTTCCTTGTCTAGGCTAATAGAATTAAACGTAGCTTTTTATCTGAGATACATGGACAAAGCAAAGGTCTAAAAAAACGCAGGGCATTTTTTTTGCTTCTGGAAAAGTCGTTAAGCCGTCCAACATGCATAAAAACACGAGAGACGCTGGATAACATTGCAACGTTCAGAGGCAGTTGGACACTTTTTTTCAACTGCACCTGAACGCAATTGCAATGTATGAGGGCCCAAAAATCTTATGTGTCCATGTACACTGTCTAGTTTATAGGAGCTTCAACACGAGCGTCTGCGTTTGCCTAGCTTGCTTCATTTTAACCGCTTCAATACAGGGCTTTTAAACACCCTTCCTTACCAGAGCACTTTTTGCGATTCGGCACTGCGGCACTGCGTCGCTTTAACTAACAATTGCGCGGTCGTGCGACGTTACACCCAAACAAAATTGACGTCCCTTTTTTTCCACAAATAGAGCTTTCTTTTGGTGGTATTTGATCGCCCTGCGGTTTTTATTTTTTGCGCTATAAACAAAAGAAGAGCGACAATTTTGAAAAAAAACACAATATTTTTTACTTTTTGCTATAATAAATATCCAATTTTAAAAAAAAAAAAAAAAAAAAAAAAAATTTTTTTCCTCAGTTTAGGCCGATAGTATTCTTCTACATATTTTGGGTAAAAAAAATCGCAATAAGCGTATATTGATCGGTTTGCGCAAAAGTTATAGCGTCTACAAAATAGGGGATAGATTTTATTGAATTTTTTTTTAATTTTTTTACTAGTAATGGCGGCGATTTGCGATTTTTTTTTCGTGACTGCGACATTGCGGCGGACACTTCGGACACTTTTGACACTTTTTTGGAACCATTCACATTTACACAGCGATCGTTGCTATAAAATTGCAATGATTACTGTGTAAATGTGACTGTCAGGGAAGGGGTTAACACTAGAGGGCGCTGGAGGGGTTAATGTGTGTCCCTAATAGGAGTGATTCTAACTGTAGGGGGAGGGGACTTAAGGGGAGGAGACCGATCATGTGATCCTCAGTACTGGGATCACATGATCGGTCTCCTCCCCGCTGACAGGACGTGGAGCTGTGTGTTTACACACACTGCTCCACGGTCCCGCCCGGTCCCGTTGTTTTAACGGGCAATCGCGGGTGCCCGGCGGACATCGCGGCCGCCGGGCACTCGCACCGGGTCCCGAGCGATGCCGCGGGCGCGCGCGCGCCCCCCAGGCGGCCGGGAACCCGAGGACGTCATATGACGCCCACCCAGGATGGTAGATCCACCTTGTGGGCGTCATATGACTATGGGCGGGTATTGAAGTGGTTAAATGTGTCCATCTTGCCTCCTACCACCTGAAACGCCGCGCGTTTTTCAAACAGACGTTTTCTCGTGTAATTATGCATGAGCCTAAATCGATCCTACCAACCTGTCTCGTGTACTTTCCTAGTGACTGAAATGCGTGAGATTTCAGTACATGGTTTGCGGTTACTACCATTTTCCCAGGGCCCTAAGGGCCACGGCGTACTAGTGACCCTGTCCAGTGAAAGACCAAGGATGGAAAGACACCCCAGTCGTTTGACCATAGAGCAAGCATCACTGTCAGAGCAGGTGAGGGTCTTCACTACATCCTAATGCCGCGTACACACGGTCGGAATTTCCGATGGGAGCTTTTCAACGGATTTTCCGACCGTGTGTATGCCCATCGGTCTTTTTCTGTCGGAATTTCCGACGGACTTTGGATTGAGAACCTGTTCTCAATTTTTCCGACGGAAAACCTTTCTATCGGATTTTCCGATCGTGTGTATGCAATTCCGACACGTAAACTTCTGACGCATGATCGGAAACAATTCGACACATGCTCGGAAGCATTAAACTTCCCTTCTATAGTGCTGTCGAACGTGTTTTATGCCGCTGTGTTACAGACCGTCGGAATTTGGTGTGACCGTGTGTAGGCAAGACAGTTTGACCGAAATTCCCTCGGAATTCGGACAGGAAAAACATACAGAGTTGTCGACGAGATATATCGACCGTGTTGTACGCACACTTGCATACTAGTGAATCACTTGTCACATGGGGATTTATTTCAGTGACAGGATCTCTGTCTGTGATGTGGGTCTATTTATTAGTACCGGGCCAGACAACTACACTATTTAACAAAAAGTTCATGCATTGTCATTTTTCTCTCTACATCCTTAAGCCCCATACACACGGTCGGATTTTTGCATGGATTCTGTTCGATCGGACAATGTTGTTAAAAATCAACCTGTGTATGCACCCATCGACAGGATTCGTCGTTTTCCTCGAACATAGCTTATAGCTTACCGGCGGCAAGATTTCGCCTCAACACGTCCGATAAAGTTAATTTCACACCAAATCCATCTGTTACAAGTGTCCAACCCTCAAATGCGTAACCATGCTCCAACACATGACAAAACCATGACTATTGGCTACTATCCTACTAACTAGTCCCTAGTAGCAACAAACTACCACCACTTCATATTGATCGGATTTTCCGACAACTTTGTCCGACCGTGTGTACGCAAAACCAACATCGGACAAAGTATGACGGACATGATCCAACGGACCTGGTCCTCGGATAGTCCGAGCGTGTGTATGGGCTTTAGTCTAAGTCACCTCTAATATGCAGATCGGAAATACTGACTTATTTCAGATGCCACTTATTGCATTCTTCAGAATTTTGGAAGCCAGAGACAGCCAGACAGTCCCATATTTCTCTCTGTACAGTTTTTAGTTCATGCTCTGTGGAAACTTCTAACATACAGTGTGTGAGCAGAAAGAATTCTGAGAAATTCCATGAACAAATTGAGTACTGTTGCCATGGCTTGAAGGAAGAGACATTCTTTTTGGCTCTATTCGGAAACCATGGTTAAAATGGAAATATTTTATGTTTTATCATTTTGTTTTTTAACAAAAGTGGAATTTTCCTGTAAGTTGTGAACATTTATATTAGTTTTTACAATTCTTGTTGATTGCTTTCTGAATATAACTCAAAAAATGAACATAATTCTTTTTTGTCCTGCCAGAAACTTGTGAACAAATAAAATAAACACTCTAAAAATAGGAATGAATTCAGCGCCTAAAAACACAATATACTTGATGGGGAAAAAGTGTTCAAAAAGAAACTTATCTTATCACTGGAAAGGATTATTTTTCTTGTTCATGTGCCAGCTTCATATACACGTTATGGCCATTAATGTGTCATTAATGTGTCAACACCTGACTATCACACACACACACATATATATATATATATATATATATATATATATATATATATATATATATATATATATATATATATATATATATATATATATATATACAGTATATACATACATACATACATACACATATATATAATAGATTAGATAGATAGATAGATAGATAGATAGATAGATAGATATGAGCTTGCTGTACCTCCCATTCCAAAACAATGGGCAATTATTTGGAATTGGTCCCTCCTGTGCTGTAACCAAAACCATGGTAAATCTTGTGGGAAGGCTTCCTACAAGATTTTCCAGTGAGTATATGGGACTATCACAACTAAATGAGTGTGTTGAACTTCCGTTGTAAAACCATGGTCATTAATATGA
>CM053036.1:40184614-40273116 GCA_028564925.1 Lithobates sylvaticus | reverse complement strand
TGATAACGCCACTTCTCCTTATATACAGTAAATTGAGTGAGCTTTGTCACCCTAGGATGGAAAGTGTGTTACTAGCAGGATCAATAGGTGAAAATAAAGCAAATAAAGCCTGAAATAAAGAAAAGGACTGAGAAGCTGCAATATTAAAATGCATGCTCTTTAACCAGTTTAAAACTGCCCCACGCATATATTTTTAACAATCAAAGGTGCTTTATTGTTGTCATATCGGACAAACACAGCATACAGATTGACATGAAACAGAGTGCATTGGTCATAATGCACTGTAACTAAAAGTAAACATAGGACATGTAGTTTTTAAGTGGGACAGCTTGTCATAGGATTTAGAAAGAAAAAGTTTGGTAACCAATCATAATGAAGCTGTAAAGTTTCTAGTTAAGTTTAAATGGATTCCAACACCTGTTTGGTATGGACAGCAATCCATGTATATGAGAGACTGAACCATCAATCTTCTAACCAATGGAACCCATCAGCTTCCTATTTGGCTAAGGGGCATAATACAGGCTTTGAAGACCAGTGTTGTATTAAAGGGTGAACCAAGCATTCTCCGTTTAATGAAACATTTATGAGAGGCTTTTGCAGAAGTCAGCATTGAAAGTCAAGCACTAAGAAAACAATTAGCAGAGTCATTATGGGAACAAGCATGCCTGCGGGCTTTCTATGAAACAGCTGTGTGCATTAATCTGGCCACCTTTTCATTAAGCAATTAAAAGATGTTCCCACTATATTTACGATTAGTCTATGAAGTTCCCATGCAGCCTGGTTAGCCAAGTCCCCTTTCATGATTCAGTTACAGAAAAATAAAACATGTTATAAACCTAACTGGACAAAGTTTAAAGCATAACTCCAGCTTTGCTATCACTTTAAAATAGTTTCTTTTGGTAAAGCTGGTCTAAATTAACTATTCTCTTTACCAATATCTGCAGTCACTGTCAGCATCAGCTACATACAGTATACAGCACTGGAGTGGTGGCCAGTCCATTATTGGTGCAGGGGCGCCGCCACCCTAATCCATGTACCCGGCCCCTAATCTACATGCAGGGCAAAACAAAAATAAAACAAAACACTGTCACCAGTGGTGGACCTAATAGGGTCATAATGGCCGCATTCCGACTGGGCTCTGGCATTCCACCACCATGGGGGGGGGGGGGGTATGTATTTTTTTTTGCACTGGGGCCCTGAAGGTCCCTGGTATGCCTCTGGCATGCATAAAAGTGTCTGTTCATCTAGGGCCAACCATCTCTCTTTCTTAAATAATTTAGGAGTTATTGATTACTGGATTATAAAGTGATCTAGGAAGCTCCTGCAGTAGTCAGGGAAGACCCCCAAGTGGAATATCTGAAAACACCTGTTCCAGATTGTTGTGCTTTTTTAAGGAAAGTTTCCCGCACATTTTTATTAAGTAATTTTTAACGAAGATATTTTTAAGATACAAGATCAATCGATACGACACAGTCTATATATGCGAAACTTGTTCACGGAGACGGGTGATCATACTTAATAGTCACATTTATTGGTTGACAGAAAACAAATATTTACATGAAATTAAAATACAGATTGCATTACTTGAACATTTGACAATTGATGGAAATACCCTCAAAATGGGCGTAGTACCTTGGACACAATATCACCATGATAACTTCTTCAGTAGAATCAATAACCTTATACTTGACAATTTAACATAATGTCTGTATTTCACACACCCAGCTGTTACTATGCTGCAGGTAAGTAACGTTGAACAATGCGAAACAAATTAGACATTTGTTTGTCAATAAAAAGCAACTATGCAAAAAGTAATATATAATAAAAATTGAATATTAGAGAAAAAATCTAAAAGACGGTTATTGATTCTGGAGAATGATTACCGATATTAGAATATTCAATACATCAATAATTAAGAGAACATACAAGATAAAATCAACATGTTATATTTACCCATTCCAAAATGGCTATTAGTCTGGATTTAAGATAGCTACCGGGTTCAGGAATCTCCTTGGAGGTTTAAAGTATATTTCCAGGCATGGCTGTCAGTCTATCTGGGAAGATGTTTCTCTCCCAGTGTCCCTTCCCCAGGGTGGGTCCCTGAGCTCTCAGGTTCCCCTGAGCTGTCCTCCTCCCACTATCTATCTAGCTTCTTAAATATCCTCTCACACAATAAGATCATAAAATTTGTAATATGTTCAGCCCAAAAGATATGTGTCTCTTTCCTATAGGCCTAACTGTTGTAAATGTAATTGCGCCTTCAACCACCAGGGGTCTCACATGTGTTTTGGGGCTGCTCTGTAAAGTAATATATTTTATTTTATACTGTATATTTTACTTTAGTGGAAATATCTATATCTTTAATCTTTGGGAATTCTACTAACCCCATACTATCAAATACGCTTAGCATAATTATTGATCAATCACTTTGCATAAAAATGGTGATATATATGCATATCATTGTATATCTGTAAACATTTAGTCCATTTAAAAAGGACACAAGTTATATGTATATATATATATATATTAATCAACATCACATACAGTTTTTATCTATCTGGATACCTGTATAATTTGGGTATCCAATCAATATTCGTTTATCTAGCATAGTTAAATTCTAATATATTCATAGCATAATCATGTATATATCTTAATACTAATTTGTTCCTAAAACAATTCTATTAATAATCACCCTATATTTATTATGTTTTCTTTATAACCGATTTCATCAACTCATCAGATACTAACTCATAGTTTTCTTTTGTGACCTACGCATCTCACAGATATTCTGAATGATTTATATTCACTGTCTTCTGAATATATATATATATATATATATTTTTAACATAGGTCGGTTTGCCTCTATTTTTAAAATCATGTTTTGAAATGGACTTTGAACAGTCCGATTCATGTTTTGATAGCTTAGCTATGTACACAATTCCTAGGACTTGACATAATAGGCTTTGTCGGGCAAGGTGTTGGCTTTAGAATTTTTGTAGTGATGGTTGTAAATTGTCCAAACAGCCTTTTACTTCAGCACAAAGGATTCTTCCCAGTCAGGGCCACCTCCAAGTGATGACACCTCATAAATTTGGACTTCTCAAACTAATCAACAAAATAAGTACACATCTTGTGTTTGGTGACAAAGGCTGCCATTGTTCCTGTTCTCTTTCTGGCTTCAATACAGGCTTGTAAAAACCCCTTGAATAGAATGGTTGTAGTAATTTAGAATACATGAGTTTCCTGTGTCTTAGAGGTTTTCGAAAGGTCAATTATGGCGACCTCACAGTTCACGTGTCTTTTTGAAATGATATATTTCTGTCATTGAATAGTAAATACATTTCTTCATAAATTCATAACAAAGCCCCCCTTGGAAATTTGTCGGTTGCCGGAAGTCATCTGACAGATTTTCCCAATGCAACTTGTTGAAGAAATATGGCTTCGTTTGGGCCTTGTAAGTCGAGTTGTGAAAATGGATCCGGATTGTGGATATATTTAAAAGGTATAGACAACTGCAGATGGGTGTAATTTTTTGTAAAACAAAACTGGGTTTGTGATCGATGTGTGCATCTCAGGGCCGTCATCCGTTCTTTGGCGGGAAATGGATCACTCCGGGCACCTTTTGGTTCTTGGCTGTCCTGGTGGGTTTTGTCCCTGTAGACTGGCCATCAATGATGTCCCTGGATTCCACATACGGTTCCTTCTCTGGATGTTTCACACATGTTGGACTCTCGGTTCTGTTGACCGGCTCATGGACATGTTGGTTCTTATGCGGGTGACTCCTCATCTTTTACCAAAATCTCAAACCATTTAGGCCTCCTGATATTAATGTCTTTAGGATTCGGTCTTCCTCTGGAATTACCGTCTTCGTCGACTTCTTGAAATTAGACTGTTTGGAGCGACCTGTTTATGTCAGAGGAATGAAGTGGCCACTGAAAAATAGGAGAATAATTAATATCTAACAACCACAATCCCCCGGTAGGGATTTCAGGATCCTCATTACTGTGACCTGGGGAGAAATATGGTGTTAGAACCTCTGCTTCCTATATCTTTATTCAGTGCATTCCTCTGATTTATTTTAAACATAGGCGCTTAAAAGGTTCTGTGGCCCTTGGCTGGCCACAGGATTTGCCCCTTGAAGAATTTCTATTCCTGTTCATTTTAGCAATGAAACCATTGATACACTCGTGGTTTTTAATCCATTCAATTAATTAAGTCAATCTATTTATTTATTTCACAAATTGGCACAACACACTGAACTAAAGTAACCAACTGTTACACCATTTGCCGGTGTACTATAGAAAGTTCAACATTTTAGATCCTATATATCTGTTCCTAATTTGACCAAGCTTTGGTTTGCACGGATTATCAAACCATATATTGTATGAGGTTTATGCGCACGGCGGCCATCTATACCTCAGCAAATTCACCTTTTGAAGGAAGTTTTAATACACTTAACACTGTTTTATTTATTTTATCACGTATTCATATATCACATATTATTCACGTTTTTGCGCAGAGGTCTCCTAAATAACTTATTTTAAACAATCTATTGAGTTTTTAAGGTTGATTTAAGCGCACCTATTACCCAAAAATGTGTACTTGTCTTTAACTTATTTTACGTGTGGGAACACTATTATATGGGTTGCAGCTACATCATTTTGGTTATCTTAAATATCGGTTGCATCTCTGATTTTTAAATTCATAGTAGCGCTTGAGTACATGCATTCAGTACTTATTCAAACCGTGTAACATATCCGTAATTTTGTCTATTTTGGTTTCTGTATTGCTTATAAACTGATCAGAATTGGGTTGTGGGACCCGGTTTCTGTACTTTCTGGGGACTACTGGCTCAGTTTGATCAGACATATCACCATCAGAAACATTGTCTTGATTTTGGGATAGTTGTCTGGGCCTTAGTTGTTCCCTATTGTTCTGGGGATTTTGAGGTGTCCTACCCTGTAGTTTCTCCCTATTTACCCGTGTAGGCCCCCGAAGCCAATTACACCGGTAAAGGTGAGGGTGTCTACCCTTAGGTTTAAATCTGACCCGTTGGAGGTATACCCTATAGTTTCTCCTAAACCTCGGGTCTGGATCCTTTGGATGAGACTCCTGAGGTGGTCTTTGAACTCCCCCTCTAAAGGGTGGTCTCTGCTCCCCCCTTCTGATGGGTGGAGACATTGGTTTCCCACTGGGGAAACTCGGTAGCATCTCTCTTCTGACTATATCAGCGTATCTCTTTTTCTTGGTTTTGGACTGTAATGATTGAGGAGATACATAAAATTTATCCACAAATTTCATTATAGGGCTTTCAGGCCTTCCATTGTTTTCACCAGTCTGTTGGATAGAGTACAAATTGTTACTCTCTTTTACCAAAGACTCCAGTGAACACCCCCCTTTGTAATCTTTCACTAAATTTACTTTTACGTGGGTAGGCGGGGCCTCGAAGAACATGGGTTTGAACCCAAGTTTATCATAACCTGGCTCCTTTTCTGCTAAGTGGTCATCACTTTTGAGCACAGCCATAAATTCGGTGGGGCTTTGATTATTGGTACATGTGATCTTGTGTATATCCGCGCTGGCCGCATTAACATTTTTGTGCGGGACAAATTCTAGATGACAGCCGTTTTTAATTTCTTGCCAGGCAGTACCCAACAGACTTTTTAACTCTTCGCAAAATGGACGGTGTTTGGTTTCAAATACCCACGGTAAGAAATTAATCCTAGATTGGTCATCATTTAGGCCTAAAGCTGATAAAGCATTTTCATAGGCCTCAATGTGGTCAATAATGCATACGGATCCCTCTTCCTTAAACACTGGGACAGCATCTTTTAAAAATTCTATTATTTCTGAGGCGTCCTGTTTAGGGGTGCCTGTAGTTTTCTCTGATCCCAAAGAAAACTGATTAGACCTACTTTCATGTGGTGGTTCAATTTTTACCCCCCTTTGCTCTACAGATGGCTTGGGGTAGAACATGGTTACTTTTTCTAATTCCTCTTCATTATGTAACTCCCAAACTTTAGGTTGAGAGTCAAATTTTGGAGTATTATCAGATTCTATACTTTCAGGGTTAAGCATCTGAGCATTATTCTGGGGCATAAACTTCCCTTGTTCTTTTAATTCTTCTTGTTGCTTAATTAGGGATTCCTGTCCTGACCTAAGCTGATTTGTTTCTTCTTTTAAATCGCCAATGCATATTACTCCACTGCCTATTACACGGCAACTTTCTAAATTTCCACTGCCTATTACTCTGCAACTTTCGTCAGGAGACTCGTTTTCCTGCAGAAAACTCTCCTTTTCTCTTAATTGTTTACACTCTTTACCTAATTGGTGACATTCTTCCAGCATTGTTATTGCATTATTTTGCATCTGTTTTATTTCATATTTCATCATTGTCACTGTAGACTCATCATAACAATCTGCCTTGTCATTAATTTCCTTTAGCTTTTTAGTGGGCTCATATTCCCCTTCTATTAAATGGGACTGGGGTTCTAAGATATCACTCTCCTGTTGGGTATATTGACTTTTAAACTCACTATAAAGATACATCAGGTTATCGCTTAATTCAAAATGCATGGGATCAGGCCCTTCTATTTCTTTTGTCTCAGAGGAGCTGTCTGTGAGTTCATCGCTTTGACCTTCCACGTTCCACACGTCTTTTATTAACTGACGGGCGTGGTTTATAAGGCCTTCAATGCCTGCTTCTAGACTAGTCTCGTTAGACAAACTTTTTTCGGCATGATTTGTCATGTTAATTTTTGAAAACATATCCAACATTTCCTGTACTTGTATCAAATTTGTCTGAGTACTCATATTACCACTAAGGACTGACTCTTGATAATCCCCATCAACATAAAATTCACTTTGACCAGACATTTTTCTTGGCAAAAATATTTTTTTTAAAAAATTAATAATTAATAATTTCATGCAAAATATTATTTCTGTCACCACCGTAACTATGACTGATCCTGTACAAAATATCGACGTTATCTCACGCAGTGCCTCCATTTAATATGTTGTGCTTTTTTAAGGAAAGTTTCCCGCACATTTTTATTAAGTAATTTTTAACGAAGATATTTTTAAGATACAAGATCAATCGATACGACACAGTCTATATATGCGAAACTTGTTCACGGAGACGGGTGATCATACTTAATAGTCACATTTATTGGTTGACAGAAAACAAATATTTACATGAAATTAAAATACAGATTGCATTACTTGAACATTTGACAATTGATGGAAATACCCTCAAAATGGGCGTAGTACCTTGGACACAATATCACCATGATAACTTCTTCAGTAGAATCAATAACCTTATACTTGACAATTTAACATAATGTCTGTATTTCACACACCCAGCTGTTACTATGCTGCAGGTAAGTAACGTTGAACAATGCGAAACAAATTAGACATTTGTTTGTCAATAAAAAGCAACTATGCAAAAAGTAATATATAATAAAAATTGAATATTAGAGAAAAAATCTAAAAGACGGTTATTGATTCTGGAGAATGATTACCGATATTAGAATATTCAATACATCAATAATTAAGAGAACATACAAGATAAAATCAACATGTTATATTTACCCATTCCAAAATGGCTATTAGTCTGGATTTAAGATAGCTACCGGGTTCAGGAATCTCCTTGGAGGTTTAAAGTATATTTCCAGGCATGGCTGTCAGTCTATCTGGGAAGATGTTTCTCTCCCAGTGTCCCTTCCCCAGGGTGGGTCCCTGAGCTCTCAGGTTCCCCTGAGCTGTCCTCCTCCCACTATCTATCTAGCTTCTTAAATATCCTCTCACACAATAAGATCATAAAATTTGTAATATGTTCAGCCCAAAAGATATGTGTCTCTTTCCTATAGGCCTAACTGTTGTAAATGTAATTGCGCCTTCAACCACCAGGGGTCTCACATGTGTTTTGGGGCTGCTCTGTAAAGTAATATATTTTATTTTATACTGTATATTTTACTTTAGTGGAAATATCTATATCTTTAATCTTTGGGAATTCTACTAACCCCATACTATCAAATACGCTTAGCATAATTATTGATCAATCACTTTGCATAAAAATGGTGATATATATGCATATCATTGTATATCTGTAAACATTTAGTCCATTTAAAAAGGACACAAGTTATATGTATATATATATATATTAATCAACATCACATACAGTTTTTATCTATCTGGATACCTGTATAATTTGGGTATCCAATCAATATTCGTTTATCTAGCATAGTTAAATTCTAATATATTCATAGCATAATCATGTATATATCTTAATACTAATTTGTTCCTAAAACAATTCTATTAATAATCACCCTATATTTATTATGTTTTCTTTATAACCGATTTCATCAACTCATCAGATACTAACTCATAGTTTTCTTTTGTGACCTACGCATCTCACAGATATTCTGAATGATTTATATTCACTGTCTTCTGAATATATATATATATATATATTTTTAACATAGGTCGGTTTGCCTCTATTTTTAAAATCATGTTTTGAAATGGACTTTGAACAGTCCGATTCATGTTTTGATAGCTTAGCTATGTACACAATTCCTAGGACTTGACATAATAGGCTTTGTCGGGCAAGGTGTTGGCTTTAGAATTTTTGTAGTGATGGTTGTAAATTGTCCAAACAGCCTTTTACTTCAGCACAAAGGATTCTTCCCAGTCAGGGCCACCTCCAAGTGATGACACCTCATAAATTTGGACTTCTCAAACTAATCAACAAAATAAGTACACATCTTGTGTTTGGTGACAAAGGCTGCCATTGTTCCTGTTCTCTTTCTGGCTTCAATACAGGCTTGTAAAAACCCCTTGAATAGAATGGTTGTAGTAATTTAGAATACATGAGTTTCCTGTGTCTTAGAGGTTTTCGAAAGGTCAATTATGGCGACCTCACAGTTCACGTGTCTTTTTGAAATGATATATTTCTGTCATTGAATAGTAAATACATTTCTTCATAAATTCATAACAAGATGAACCCTGCATTTTCCAGAGTTCACTTTACACCAAACTAGAATCTGTTTCATATGGGTTGCCTTATGATATTTATCTAAATCCTTGAGGCCTATTCGATCTCTGTCTTTAGACTGTGTCAAGAGGGACTGATTTAGTCTGAGATTTATTGGCCTAGAGGAACTTCCCAAATTCACTACTAACCTATTTGAGAAATGTCATTGGTATCCCAACTGGCAGGGTCTGAAAGCGCTAGAACAATCAAGGGAGCCCTTTCATCTTAAGTAGACTATTTTTCCCGAACCAGGAAAAAATAAAATGCTAATTACCTAGTGATATCTCCATGAACCTGAATCAACAAGCTCATATCCTTTTCCAATGATACTTTATATCTGTTTTTTTTTTTTTTTTTTAACTATGTATGCAATCTTTGTTTTACAATTAAACATTTAATAAATGGCAAAGGATTCCTAAACCACTATGACTAAGATAACATAGCAAACTGTACTTGATATGTCCTTCCCTTTGAAAAACCTTGGTATTGAGATGTCTAAGGCTGGGTTCACACCTATGCAAACCGGTTCACATATCTCTGCTGCTGCTCCAGTGCGAATTTGCACAGGGGGTCCTGTGCATCTTTTGGTCTGTTTCAGGTCCGAATTCAGCCCAAAGATTCAAGCTGAAAATCGGACCTGAAACGGTGAACAGGGATGCACCAGACGCCCAAGAAGTCACTCTTGTAATGACACATTGAGTTAGGTAAACCAGTGGCCTTCTATCAGCGATGCACCTGCAAAGGAAGTATAATTGTGGAAAGGAGACTAGAGCTCCACTAGCTCCTATAGAAAATGGCAAAATATCAATATGCATTATTATGTATGTACCCGACTAAAATAAAAATTATATATTATATATATATATATATATATATATATATATATATATATATATACACACATATACAAACTATATTACCAAAAGTATTGTGACACCTGCCTTTACACGCACAGCACATTAACTTTAATGGTATCCCAGTCTTCGTCCGTAGAGTTCAATATTGAGTTGGCCCACCCTTTGCAGCTATAACAGCTTCAACTCTTCTGGGAAGGCTGTCCAAAAGGTTGAAGAGTGTGTCTATAGAAATCTTTGACCCTTCTCCTAGGTGGAGGAGAGAACAGGTCAAAACACCAACTGCCTAGCGGATGTTGCTACTTGGGTAATAGTGCCCACCAAATTTGCTGGGTCCTTAGATACAGTTTGCTGGGTCCTTCGATATTCTACCACAAAGCTGAAGCGACATGCAACTTCAATTAGAAGCTCAAAAAAGATAACAGTAGGATTATTTTTAACACTCACCATAACCACGCCACCAGATTTGTCTGCTGTGCACATGCTCATGATGGGCGCCATGCCAATTGTTGTTCCCTGGAAGTGCACCCCACTGTAATTAAAAGAAGGAAAAACGTAAGAGGTTAGTATGCATTATTCAATATGAAAGTCATGGTTCATGTTTCCATTATCACATATGAGGAACGCTTCTCTGTTGTTCTGGCTATGCTGCAGAGAAAACGTTTCATTACTCACATTAAAGCTGCCAGAATGGAAAGACATCTCATTTCTACAAGCTCCCATTAGCATGGTGCTGTCACTGTATTCATCTGAATATCTGTCACAGACGTTATAGGGGCAATGAAGCAGAGGCACGGACACAGCAAAGAGGAGGGAGCTGCCAAGCAGCCATCTTAACTTATTGTTAACTGCTTTGCACTGTCTGCATAATAGAGTGATGGGTAAAGTGTATGCATTTTTTTTTTAAACTGCAGATGGGTTTTCAAACTTTAATTCCCGTGCTATATAAATCATGAGACTAGCATTTCCCTTCTGCCCCCTCATTCTTTAAAGGAGACCTGCATGGAAAAAAAACATGAGCAATGCCATTGCGGACATCCTTCTAAGAATACTATTTGTCTGACCGTGGCCTTCAATACTTTTTGAATCATCAACCCAGCACCAAATGCAGATGAGAAGGTCAGAATGAGATCAGCATTTCTCATTTGGATATATGTTCCAACTTAACCGCTTCAGCCCCGGAAGATTTTACCCCCTTCCTGACCAGAGCACTTTTTGCGATTCGGCACTGCGTCGCTTTAACTGACAATTGCGCAG
Source organism: Lithobates sylvaticus (assembly GCA_028564925.1). Classification (NCBI taxonomy): domain Eukaryota; kingdom Metazoa; phylum Chordata; class Amphibia; order Anura; family Ranidae; genus Lithobates; species Lithobates sylvaticus. Next base: position 40,261,974 of record CM053036.1, on the reverse strand, counting down.
TCGTGCGACGTTGCACCCAAACAAAATGAACATCCTTTTTTTTCCCACAAAGAGAGCTTTCTTTTGGTGGTATTTGATCATCTCTGCGGTTTTTTATTTTTTGCGCTATAAACAAAAAAAAAAGAGCGTCAATTTTGAAAAAAAAAAAAACAAATTTTTTTACTTTTTGCTATAATAAATATCCCCCAAAAATATATAAAAAAAATAACTTTTTTTCCTCAGTTCAGGCCGATACGTATTCTTCTACATGTTTTTGGTAAAAAAAAAATGCAATAAGCGTATATTGATTGGTTTTCGCAAAAGTTATAGCACCTACAAAATAGCGTCTACAAAAATGTAATAGTTTTATGGCATTTTTCTTTATAATTTTTTTCTATTAGTAATGGCGGGACTGCGATATTATGGTGGACACATCTAACACTTTTGACACTATTTTGGGACCATTGTCATTTGTACAGCGATCGGTGCTATAAAAATGCACTGATTACTGTGTAAATGACACTGGCAGGGATAGGGGTTAACCACTAGGGGGCGATGAAGGGGTTAAGTGTGTCCTAGGGAGTTATTCTAACTGTGGGGGGGATGGGCTTCAAGTCACATGACAGCAATCACTGCTCCCGATTACAGGGAGCTGTGATCGCTGTCATGACACAAGCCAGAACGGGGAAATGCCTTGTTTACATAAGCACTTCCCCGTTCTGAGGCTCCTTGACACGATCGCCGGGAGACCGGCAGACATCGAGTCCGCCGGTCCCGTGGGCATGGTCACGATGTGCGCAGCGGGCGCGTGCGCCTGCTATCCCCAGCTCTCAAAGGGAACTACAGGTACGCCCATTTGCCCACCGTTGCCATTGTGTGGACGGACATCGGAGTGCAGCGGTCGGCAAGTGGTTAGTGCCCCAAAAACGATTAAGGTCAAGTGAACAGCATTTTCCAAAGAGGAAAAGAGGAAGCCAGCCGCCATATCATGTCTCTTTTTTATAGAAGTAACAGGCACTTTGACACAAAATGAAATGTATTTTTTTAAGGCAGAGGCATATCTAAGGGTGTAAATGAATCTTGCTGTTTATGAAACAAATGACGGAAACTGCCATTGATATAAGGCAGAACATAGCCTGTGAAATACCATATAGCAGGGTTTCTCAACCAGGGTTTCTCCAGAGGCCGCTAGAGATTCCTTGGGAACTTTCTGCCTCTCATATAAGTTTCCACTGTCACCACTGACCTTTTAAGCTATCTGTAAGGGGGGAATTCTTACGACCACAAGTGTAAGCAGCATTCTTATCACTGATCATTACACTAATGTATCAGAAGTTGTAGATATAGACATTTTTAGCAGGAGTTCCCTGACATTGGAAAGTTATTTCAAGGGTTCCTCTGTGTTGAAAAGGTTCAGAAGGGCTGCCATATAGAATAAGGTCAGAGCCTATAATATGCCATTATCATCCTATCCCCTGCAGAATCTCTGTTCCCAGTTTTGGGATACAGTGCACATAACTGGCAGGGATCATTGCCTTATTTATGGAGAAGAGTCTCAGAGATGCCTGTCTCCAATATGCTGAAAAATGTTTTCTTAACTTTCCGTGGCAGTGTAATGCCCTCTACACACGATAGGATTATCTGACAACAAAACCGTGGATTTTTTTCCGAAGGATGTTGGCTCAAACTTGTCTTGCATACACACGGTCACACAAATGTTGTCAGAAATTCCGAGCGTCAAAAACGCAGTGACGTACAACTCGTACGACGAGCCGAGAAAAATTAAGTTCAATAGCCAGTGCGGCTCTTCTGCTTGATTCCGGGCATGTACGGACTTTTGTGCGTCGGACTTATGTACACACAATCGGAATTTCCGACAACAAGTTTTTTTGTCGGAAAATTTGAGAACCTGCTCTCAAACATTTGTTGGCGGAAATTCCGACAACAAATGTTCTATGGAGCATACACACGGTCGGACTTTCCGACAACAAGCTCACATCCAACATTTGCTGTCGGGAAAGCCGAACGTGTGTACCGGGCATTAGAGTATTATTGCTGTGATGTAGAAAATCACTTAACCACTCATGAAAAAATTATGTGAAGCGTTCCTGAAATTGGATTGGCTTTTGATTACTTAAATTTTCCACTTTTGCAAGCAAATATTTTTGGAAGAGCAGACCTTACTAGCTGTGCGTTGTCATGAGCCTTCTGAGGTAGTAATGTTAGCTTCCTCCAGTCCAGGAACTCGTGCAGGCTGGTAAAAGGATCTTGAGTTATCGAGCACTTATCTGCATCGTTCCAAATCTCAACACCAACCAATGCCACTCGAATATTTAATTGCCTGAAAAACTAAAACATATAAAAACAACAACATTAACAAGAAAAAATTAAGACAAATAATAAGAATGTATGTTTTTAAACTAAAGAAAGAACAGTAGAATTGCCACATAAGTGTCACATTAGCAAAATAAAAAATAAAAAAAATCAATATTCTAATAACAATTAGATGAAGGTTACACCATCCTAAAGCCCCATACACACAGTCGGATTTTCCGATGGATTCTGTCCTATCGGACAATGTTGTCGGAAATTCCGACCATGTGTAGGCACCATCGGACATTTTCCATCGGATTGTCCGACGGACAAAGTTTTATCTCCTGCTCTCAAATTTTCCGACGACAAAGTCCGATCACACCAATTCCGATCGTGTGTAGCGTAGTCCGATGGACAAAGTGCTACGCATGCTCAGATCACATTACAAGACCCAAGCTATTGGCTACTAGCCTCTACGTAGTCCCGTCGTAGGCAACAAACGTCACCACGTTCAGAATGATCGGATTTTCCGACAACTTTGTCCGACCGTGTGTATGCAACACCAGTGTCGAACAAAATCCGTCGGAAAAAATCCGATGGATTTTGTGGTCGGATTTTCCGACCGTGTGTACTTGGCATAAGAGTTATTTCATTAAATGCAACATTAAACCAACTGATAATTCCCTTAACATGCCAACTGAGTTTTAATCAGTAAAGATTCCAATTAAGACAGGGAATCACGAAAAAGTGAAAGGAGCTTTTTCATCTATGATGCATAATTTATTTCTCCAAAGTTCAGTATGCTACAGGCCTGTCCTATGGGGGCATTGAGCTCGGAGTCTAAATGTAGATGATGTTGATTTTTTTCTTGGAAAAAAAAAGACATACGGGTTATATTCATAATGGTAATGTAAACTCATTGAAATACTGGCTTGTCAATATTTTTACCATTTATGTATTACCCTCTAATCCCACAAAACACATATTTTTACAAAGTGAACTATAATTTGACAGACTTCTACAATTCTATGTAGAATATCATTTGTTTACCTGTAATCCACCAAAAATATGTATGGACAGAAGGTCATGTTTTATAGGCTATATGCTGTATGTATATAATTATATATATATTAAAATGTTCAAAGTAAGCATCTCCAGTAGTTCTGCAAAAGGCACTGCCACCAAGTTTCTTCTTAATACACTAAATGGATAAAAATTATAGGTCACCTGACCTTGCGTGGGGAAAAAAAATTATTAATCTATGGGCTGCCTAAGGAAGATGGCTATTTTGAGTAGATTTCCTCTAATTTCTGTTTTTTGCGTGAAATGTCACAAGTACAAGGTAGATATTATAAATGGAGACCAAAAAAATAGAGTTTTAGTTTAATTTAATTCCACTTTAAATGATTTTCCACCTTGCAGATTTCTCTATTTGTACTGAAGATAAGCCATGCAAAATGCTACACATAAATAATTTAAGTCAGAACATGGTCCTCTACAACTCAAGATTTTTACTATAATTACAGTCAGTTTTGTATGGTATTAATTCTTTTTTTTTTTTTTTTAAGTTTTATTATTTGAGAAAAATAAACGTTTACAGCATTCTCAGAAAACTGTCATACATAAATGGTGATTGGAATAGAAAGATTGTATTACAAGAACAAATTTTTAAACACTTCAAAAAAAAACCTGTAGGGGATGTGTCATGGCCATTTGTTCCTTGCGATATGGTTTGCGTTATTTGATCATGCAACGACCGTGACTGGGGTATTCATGGCGTGTGACTACTATCAGGTTTCTAGGACTGTTCGACAGCATGTAAGGATATTTCGAGTTCTAAGAAAAATATGCCCTCTGCCGCCATAGCTCGAGGTGGCTAAGGTGTTTAGTGATGAGAGGTGCGTTGTTTTGTTGTACTGCAAGTTCATGTGCGGTCATGAGCAGCACATCTAGGGGATTTATGAAGGTAACTGAACCATGTCAAGAATCTGCAGATGCTTGGGTTGGGGGTAATATTATAATATAGGGACAAGGGGAATTGGCAAGGGGAAGTAGGGGAGGGAGTGGGAGTGAAGAGGGAAGTGGGGGAGGGGTTGGGGAAACACAAAGTAAGAGAGGGGTAAAAAAAAAGGGGGGGGGAGTAGAAAAGAAGGAGAGATAGACAAAAGCGTAGAGAAGGGGGAATGGGGAGGGGAGTCCATCAATGACCACTCCCCCCGGTGTGTAGGGGAGGGAGGGGTGTCCGTTTATCATTCCAAGTGTCTTGAGGGGAGCAACTAAGAATAGCTTGACTCACCTGCCTCAGATAAATTATGCATTAGGTTGTTCATGTATTGTCACTAAGCCCTTTTCTCTTTTATACCATTGAATTAACTGCGTTTTAGTATGCTGGTGTTGACTGGAAGTGTATCCAGCATTCCCATTTTTTGTAGAATTTTGATGGAGTATCCCGTGATATATGAATCAGCTCTTCCATTTCAGCAGTTTTACGTATTCTGCAAAACCATTCTTTGATTGTGGGTATTTGGGAGGAACCCCAGAGTAGGGTTATACAATTAATTCTAACAGTTATTGCAGCAACTCTCCTGCAAACAAAATGTAATGCAGCCTTGTGATAATAATGTGAAAGAGAAGGTAAATTATTATCAAGGCTCAAAGGGTTACATAGTTAGTTAGGTTTAAAAAAAAAATTGGATTGGATTGGGTTGGCTTATTGGATGTCATATCTACAGAACAAGAGGCCGATTGGTGTGTCTCATCTGGTGTGCACAAGTCTGATAATGGTTACCATCACATGATATAAAAACAATGCAGCAATGTGATGTCCCTACTTATAAAGTGTTACTAAACCCAGGACCCTGCATTCACTATGTCTGGTCTCCCACAGTACACAGAACATGGAAATGCAATTATTTTAGTAAATATAAACTGCTAAATACCTTTTCTTATCAGCAGTTAGAGCAGTCATGTGACTTCTATCAGTGTCCAGATGAACACTGGTTAAAGCTTGTAGGAGGAGATTTCTGACTGTCCGGTTAGACTGCAAGACCCCTGATCCTCTGTCTAGACAGTGCTGGTTGGCCCTGTGCTGATCACATGCACTCTCCCCAAAAAAAAAAACTCTCTAGCAATACACACCAAACTGAGCATGTGCAGCCTGACTCCATAGACTCATATTATCAGGAAATGATCAGGGGTCAGTGAAAGAAGGGGAGGATCAGAAGACAGGATCAAACAGCCTTTTTACACAATGCAGAGGATTGACCTCTTAGGTCCCACAGTAAGAATAACAAGCATGCTTTACTGAATATACAGACTGATTTTACTGTTGTGGGTTTAGTAACACTTTAAGAAAAGTGGCCTGTATCCAAAAGGACTAATTAATAATTGTCATAAAGACCCAAAGGTTTAAACACTACTTCCGGCAACAAGTAAAATAAATCAATGACTTAATAACGCCATCTAGAAAAAAATGCAACAGGTCAAGTTAACTCACTTTACATTAAAAATAACTTGTCAGGTACCACAAAGTATATAAAAAAAAAAACAAAAAAAGAAAACAAACACACTGGCACTAATTACCTAGGTTTATGTTCAGATTCCAGCTTTTCTGGAAGAACCCCTAACCACATACGAAGGGTGAATATAGAGCCTTAACTTTGACCCATGTCAATAGCAAGCCACACTGCTCCTTGGTGCCAAATCCTGGCTCTTTAATCAAGCAGTTCAATGCCAGAGACTTCACTGGCCTCGAAGGGTCTCGCACTTGCCCATTAAATGACAGGAAAGGAAATTAGCTATGTGAGGAATCAAGGGCTGGTGCCACCTTTTATAGAAGTCAATGTTATGTATACTGTCTAAGCCTGGGATCCAGGGTGCTCCCCAAGCACACAGGAACCGATTTCAAGATAAACAAAGGTACTTTCAGCTACAAACAAGGTGCCCTCACATATTTGGCAGCATGTTGCAGATTCACTTTAATTCAATCCAACCAGTATGTAAAAAAAAAAAAAAAAAAAATTGTGGACTGCTTTTTTGTCACATGACTCTTTTTCTCTCACCCTTGGTTGGCCCATTCCCCCTGCTCAGTAGCTGGGTCTTCTAGAGCAGTGGTTCCCAACATCATTCCTTAAGAACCCTCAAAAGGCCATGTTATGAGAATTTACTTTGGATAAAATAGCTTTCATAAATACCAAGTCATTGACATTCATTTAAAGCACCTGTGCAGGATGAAGGAGGTGCTGAAAACATGATCTGTTGGGGGTACTTGAGGACTGAGGTCTAGAACACAGCTTTCCTACCAAGAAAATGGTTCTAAACAAATGGTTGGCCTGGTGCAGTAAAGCTACACCCAAAAAAAATAATCCATTGGCAGGCAGGCTTACACTCCAGTACACCCTGGACATGCATAAACTCCTAACTTTAGGGGGAAAAAAAACTACTTTTTTTTTTAATTTAGGAAAGTAGATAAAATGTTATTACTTTTTTGATTTTTTTTTGTGTGTTTAACCTCCTTAGGGAAATCTGCCCTCACTTACTGTCTCTGTGAAGTAAAAATGGGGAGAGTGGCACAAAAAACAACAAACATTTTCAGACGTTTCAATCTTTGTCCAATCTACTACAATTCTATTTTGTTTTTTGTACCGTTTTTTTTTATATGGCCCATGGAGAGATTTACCATCACTTCCTCATCTGATAGGAAGTGAGGAGGAATCGCCCCAGTAAGGACATAAAGCACAGATGGTAAAAAAAAAAAAAGGAAAAGGAAGAGAGCTTCTAACCTTTTCCCAACCTATCCAAAATTGAAATAATAAGTTTGGAAATACATACATCAGACAAAATATATGACAGACCAACTCACTTTGAGAAAAAAAACCTTTAAAGATTGTTACTGGGCAACCCTAACACCAGAAAACGTGTCCCGGTACACTACAGCTACGTCTGAAGAAAAAAAAAAAAGAAATGTTCGGTTTATGATTCCGCAGACCAAACATTCTCAATGCCCTCATTATAGTCTTTTAACTGTCTATTTATGCATTCCTCTAATCATTCAGAAAGAAATTATTCATTTTCTTTCTTCAATCTTACTGCAGTCTCCCAGAAGCAATGCTCAGGAGGGAAGAGACACCGTAAATAATTATCAGCAAGGGGCTACAGTCCCATTCCAAGGCCCCTTAATGGCAAAGCTCAGTCTAGCAACGGAAACATTATATAAAGTTCAAATTATGGTAAACTGAATATGTCACAAAAGGGGCACCTGAATACATAGAAGTTCACTAATTAAAGTAAAAGCTGTATCTGCTGAATTTCACAGCGCCTGGATTAATGTTAAAATATAATAGAAAATTCCTTTTTTGGTACAGCCATGTTAAATAATTATTTGCAGTGTCCACGCACCCAGCAGAGATGAGAACTCTTTCTCTATAGTGATGTCAGAAACCCAATTGAAAGAAGCCAAAAGGCTGATGCTGTACTGCTGATTACTTGGCAATGGCTGAATCAATTTTAAAAAGTAAAAAGTAAATCTAAGAAAGTCTCAGTGTACCTGCTAAACATGAGGATTATGATGACACTTTGATCATGCTTCACACAGTGGGTATAGAAAATAATCACCCCCCCCCCCCCCCCCTTTTAACAAAAACATTTCAGAAGAAAAAAACAGAATCACCAAGTTGGAAAAAGGATCACACCCTCCTAAAAATGACTTGTAAACTCAATCAGGTGTAGCCAATCACCTTCTCAGTGGCACACAATGCCATTCGACTTTCAACTGTGATCAGCTAAAGTCATTTTAAATTAGCTCAGCATGAAAAGGCTTTCCTGGAAAATTTCAGTTGGTAGTGCAACTGAAGCAAACAATCAACTATGGGTGGCAAGACGCTGTCACCGGGATTTCCGGGATAAAGTTTTGGACAGCCACAAGTGAGGAGATGGATACAAAAAAAATGTCAAAGGCTTTATCAATGCCTAGAAGCACAAGTCTGAAGTCTATTAAAGCGGAGGTTCACACAATAATTGAACCTCCGCCTTTCGGAACCCTCCCCCCCTCCGGTGTCACATTTGGCACCTTTCAGGGGGGAGGGATATACTCCATCCAAAACTGACAGGGGCAGTTTGTCATACAAGGTAAGAGTTAGGCCTGGCTCACACCTATGCAGATTGCAGTTTGCATATTCCAGGTGCATTTTGCATTTTTCAAAAAGTTTTTGAGCCTTTGAAGTCTATGGAACCAAAAAACAGAAAAAAATCCCTGGCCCTTTCCATAAAATGCACAGATCTGAACGTGACCCATAGGAAACCACATTAAATGGACTGTAGTGTGTTTCTACAAAACTGAAAATGCATTAAAAAAAATGCATAGGTGTGAACCAGGTGCGCCGATGGCTGTGTGGGCCGCTGTCAGCCCCATCTGCAGTACACGGCGATCTACCCATCAATCGCCGACAGCTGGTGCCTGACGGGTAGATCGAGATTTAGGGTCCTTTCACACGGGGCGGATCCGTAATGATCCGCCCCGTGCAGATCCGTTGCTCAGCGGGGATCACACAGCTGTTCCCCGCTGAGCCGACTGATGACAGGGCGGTCCCGCCACAGTGTGCCGGGACCGCCCTGTCAGTTCTCCGCTCTCCTCTATGGAGGATCGGTTGAACCCGGACCGTCTGTCCGTGTTCATCCGATCCGCTCTGCAGACGGATGAAAAAATAGGATTTTCCTCCGTCTGCAGAACCGGACAACTGCGGAGGCGGACAATAGCGGGTGTCAGCGGATGCTCATCCGCTGACACCCGCTTCCCCATAGACATGCATGTATGTCCGTTTTTCATCCAAAAACGGATGGATGAAAAACGGACATACGGTCCGCATGTGTGAAAGGGGCCTAAGGGCTCTTTCACACGGGGCGGATCAGTGCAGATCCGCCCCGTGGATAGCCACTTGCTCCGCGGGGATCGCCGGAGCGATCTCCGCTGAGCAGAAGATGACAGGTCCGTCTCTGCACTCCGTGCAGGGATGGACCTGTCAGAGCGCCGCTCTCCCCTATGGGAGATCGGGTGACGACGGACCGTAGAGTCCGTCGTCATCCGATCCGCTCTGCAGACGGATGAGAAAATGGGGTTTTCCTCCGTCTGCAGAAACGGAGCAGAGCGGGCACGGACGAGAGCGGGTGTCAGCGGATGCTCATCCGCTGACACCCGCTATCCCCGATACCTGTATGTCCGTTTTTCATCCGAAAACGTAAGGATGAAAAACGGACATACGGTCCATCCGTGTGAAAGAGCCCTTAGGGTCCTTTCACACATGCGGACCGTATGTCCGTTTTTCATCCATCCGTTTTTGGATGAAAAACGGACATACATGCATGTCTATGGGGCAGCGGGTGTCAGCGGATGAGCATCCGCTGACACCCGCTATTGTCCGCCTCCGCAATTGTCCGGTTCTGCAGACGGAGGGAAATCCTATTTTTTCATCCGTCTGCAGAGCGGATCGGATGAACGCGGACAGACGGTCCGTGTTCATCCGATCCTCCATAGAGGAGAGCGGAGAACTGACAGGGCGGTCCCTGCACAGTGTGCAGGGACCGCCCTGTCATCAGCCGGCTCAGCGGGGAACAGCTGTGCGATCCCAGCTGAGCAACGGATCTTCACAGGGCGGATCATTACGGATCCGCCCCGTGTGAAAGGACCCTTAGTATGCAGAGTAGCGCAGGAAGCGCGTGTCTGTAATAAGTTCTCTCTCGCGTCACACTGCTCCCCGGCGGCCCCTCCTCTCTTCTCGTCTATCCCCATTGGCTTGTAAGATCATCTGGGATAGATAAGAAGAGAGGAGGGGCCACCGGGGAGCAGCGTGACATGAGAGAGAGAGAACTTATTACAGACACGCGCTTCCTTCGCTACTCTGCATACTGGCTAGTAAGATCCGATGATGTGCCCTATAATGTGCCCCATCATGTGCCCCCTGATGTGCCCTATAATGTGCCCCATCATGTGCCCCATGCCCTGATGTGCTATGTGCCCCATGCCCTGTGCCCTAATGTGCCCTGATGTGCCATGTGCCCTGATGTGCTCAGATGTGCTATGTGCCCCATAATGTGCCCTGATGTGCTATGTGCCCCATGTGCCCTGATGTGCTATGTGCCCTGATGTGCTATGTGCCCCATAATGTGTCTTGATGTGCTATGTGCCCCATAATGTGCCTTGATGTGCTATGTGCCCCATAATGTGCCCTGATGTGCTATGTGCCCCATAATGTGCCCTGATGTGCTATGTGCCCCATAATGTGCCCTGATGTGCTATGTGCCCCATAATGTGCCATGTGCCCCATAATGTGCCATGTGCCCCATAATGTGCCATGTGCCCCATAATGTGCCATGTGCCCTGATGTGCCATAATGTGCCCTGATGTGCCCGAGCTCTGATGTGCCATGTGCCCTGATGTGCCATGTGGCCTGATGTCCCCCGTGCCCTGATGTACTGTGCCCTGTACCCTGATGTGTTGTGCCCTGATGTACTGTGACCTGATGTCCTGTACCCTAATGTGCTGTATCCTGATGTGTTGTGCCCTGATGTGCCATGTACCCTGTACCCTGGTGTGTTGTATCCTGATGTGCCTTGTGCCCTGATGTGCTGGGTTCTGTACCCTGATGTGCTGTGCCCTGATGTACTGTACCCTGATGTGTTGTGCCCTGGGCCGGTCTGGATGAAGTCCAGGGCCACATTTTTGTCCCAGTCCAGCCCTGACCAGGCCTTAACCGCTGGCCGACTGTATAACTTGCATATACATCAGCAAGGCGGCTCTGCTGCACAGGATCACATACCTAGTATGTGGTCCTGCGCTTACTGCTCTAGACGCGCATGTGCACCACCGGCGTCCCGCTCCCGCTGTAATTATACACAGCGGGAGCTGATCTGCGGGTACCGCGCACTCGATGTCCACTGGCACCCACAGATCATTAGGCAGAGAGCCAGAACAGCGATCTGCCTATGTAAACAAGGCAGATCGCTGTTCTGTCACTAGGGAAGACATGGATCCTGTGTTCCTGCGAATCAGGAACACGGATCAATGCCTTCCCATAGTAAAAGCACCTCCCACATAGTACACAAGCACTGGGTAGGCACACAGTTAACCCTTTGATCGCCCCTGATGTTAACCCCTTCCCAGCCAGTGTCATTAGAACTGTAACAGTGCATACTTTTTAGCACTGATCACTGTATTAGTGTCACTGGTCCCCAAAAAGTGTCAAAAGTGTCAGTTAGTGTCCGATTTGTCTGTCGCAATATTGAAGTCCTGCTATAAGTCGCTGATCACCGCCATTACTAGTATATAAAAAAAAAATATATAGATATATCCCATAGTTCATAGACACTTACGTTTGCAAAAACCAATCAATATACTTATATTGGGATTTTTTTTACCAAAACTATGTAGCAGAATACATATTGGCCTAAATTAATAAAGAAATTCGATTTTTTAAAAAAATTTTATTGCATATGTTTTATAGCAGAAAGTATAAACATTTTTTATTTTTTTAATTGTCGTTCATTTTTTGTTTATAGCGCAAAAAAAAAAAAAAAACGCAGAGGTGATCAAATACCATTAAAGGAAGGCTCTATTTGTGGGGAAAAAAATGGACATACTTTTTTTAGGGTACAGTGTCCCACGATGGCGCAATTGTCAGTTAAAGTGACGCAGTGCCATATCGCAAAAAATGGCCTGGTCATAAAGGGGGGTAAGTCTTCCAGAGGTCAAGTGGTTAAAGTAAAGGTTAGGGTCAAGGGTCATGTCAGAGTCAAAAGTTGGGGTCATGGGTCAGTGTAATTTAGGGAGGATTAAAAAAATAATAATAATAAAACCTTGTTTACTGTAGTATCAGTGTCAAGTTAGGTAGGATAAAAAAATGGGAACTACTATGATGTGGCAATGCTGTGATCATCAGGAGCATTTTTTTAGGGTTGTTATGGTAATAGCAAGGAATATACAGCAACATGTTAAATTATTCTTTACTTTTCTACTATTTTGTGCCAGTTTTCCTTTAATATTAAAAGAAAAAACAGAAGATATCCATTACCATTTACCATCAAATGAAAGCCCAATTTGCCTTGAAAAAAATGCGGTATTATTCCCTGGGATACCCTACGTAGTTGCAACATGTAAAGTTTAACACATGTTAAAGTTGCAAAATTGTGCTCAGGTGTTAAGATTTGTTTTACCTCCATCATGAAAGGGTTAGGGTAAATTATCTACATAAGAAGTGTGGGAAAATTAAAAAAAATATATATATATCGTTACAAAATTGCACAGCTTATACACACAGTGACCAATCAAGGTTTCCGCTTTTTTTAACCTGTGAAACCTAGAAATCTGACGCAAAATCCAAAACAAAAAGATAAAAACAAATCAAATATTTGTCTCAGAACTTTAAATTAATTTACAAATGAATGGCACTGACCTTATCCACATAATTGGCCATTTCTAGAAGCCGGTGTTTAACTTTATCCACATCTTTTCCTTGTCGCTGATACTGAAAAGAAGAAGAAAAAAGTCATCACCAGCTTTTCAATAAACAGCAGGAGATATTGTAACTGTAATTAGCATAATCTTTGCACCTGCAAACATGGCTGCTAGAGCTACTCTAAAATCTCTGAACATTCAACAGCAATATGGTAAAGTGTATGTTGGGATCCTCGTATTGCAGATGCCTCAATGGCAGCCAAGGGAAAACTGTTCTCTAACGATTGTATACAGAGATGCCTGGATGTACAAGGATTGATGGAACCCACTGCCCCATTACTCCACTGCTTGAAAAATGAGGATACCTGTTCAGAATCAGATTATGCAAAACTTTTTCATAAAAAGGAAGATGCTGTGTATATATATATATATATATATATATATATATATATATATATATATATATATATATATATATATGAAGAGCAAAATAGATGACAGTGCTAACATGTAATATCAACAATTTTTCTTTGCAATATTTTTATTGAAAGAAGTTTAGACAAAACATAATATAGATACAGTGAGGGGAAAAAAGTATTTGATCCCCTGTTGATTTTGTACGTTTGCCCACTGACCAAGAAATGATCAGTCTAATTTTAATGGTCGGTTTATTTTAACAGTGAGAGACAGAATAACAACAAAAATATGCAGAAAAACGCATTTCAAAAAAGTTATAATCCCATAGAAAATATGTGGAGGGAGCTGAAGGTTCAAATACCAAACGTCAGCCTCGAAAAAACCTTCATGACTTGGAGAGGTTCCTCAAAGAGGAGTGGGACAAAATCCCTCCTGAGATGCGTGCAAACCTGGTGGCCAACTACAGTAAAACCTTGGATTGTGAGCATAATTCGTTCCAGAAACATGCTTGTAATCCAAAGCACTTGTATATCAAAGCAAATTTTCCCAATAAAGCCCCATACACACGGTCGGACTTTTTCATCAATTTGGTCCGATCGGACAAGGTTGTTGAAAAATCAGACCGTGTGTATGCACCATCGGACAGTGTTCGTCGGTTTGTCCGTCGGACAAAGTCTTATCTCCTGCTGGAAAGATTTCCCGTCAACCCGGTCCGATCACACCAAATCCGATCGTGTGTACGCTTGTCCGACCGGACAAAGTGCTACGCATGCTCAGATCACATTACAAGACCAAAGCTATTGGCTACTAGCCTCTACGTAGTCCCGTCGTAGGCAACAAACGTCACCACGTTCAGAATGATCGGATTTTCCGACAACTTTGTCCGATCGTGTGTACGCAAAACCAACATCAGACAAAGTATGACGGACATGGTCCGACGGACCTGGTCCACGGATTGTCCGCGCGTGTGTATGGGGCTTTAGAAATAATGGAAACTCAGGTGATTCGTTCCACAACCATTTAATTATAGGTCCTTCCTTTTTATAGTCCTTATAAAAAGATTATAGCAATGCGATATGTTGTGTAACCATAAAATGTCCATCCACAAATGAAAGCCTCCACAAGAGGATTAGATGCAAAATCCAGCAGGAGCTCCAGAGTATAAAAGAGAAGAGAGGCGCCTCTAAGTGTAGCAATATGTTGCTAAATGTTGTAACTTCATTAAATGTATCCATATTTCTAGACTTAGGCCCCTTTCACACTGGGGCGGTTTTCAGGCGGTACAGCGCTAAAAATAGCGCATGTACACCGCCTGGAAAAACCGCCCCCCATTCACGCCAGTGTGAAAGCCGGCGGGCTTTCACACTGGAGCGGTGCGCTAGCAGGACGGTAAAAAAAGTCCTGCTAGCAGCATCTTTGGAGCGGTATAGGAGCGGTGTATTCACTGCTCCTATACCGCTCCTACCCATTGATTTCAATGGAACACTGCGGTAATACCGCGGCTACGGCGGTGCTTTGCGGGGGATTTTAACCGCTCGCGGTGCGGTTTTATCCCCCGCGAGCGGCCGAATCCCGTGGCTAAGACGACGGTAAAGCAGCGCTAAATATAGCGCTGCTTTACCGTCACGCGGCTCCCGCCCCAGTGTGAAAGGGGCCTTAGAGGCGCATCTCTTCTCTTTTATACCCAGTTGTGACATGACGCTACTTGTATATCAAGTCTTGCAAATGCTCTCAAACCAAGGTTTTACTGTACAAGAAACGTCTGACCTTTGTGATTACCAACAAGGGTTTTGCCACCAAGTCATGTTTTGCGAAGGGGTCAAATACTTATTTCAGTCATTAAAATGCAAATCAATTTATAACTTTTTTGAAATGCGTTTTTCTGGATTTTTTTTGTTGTTATTCTGTCTCTCACTGTTATAATAAACCGACCATTAAGATTATAGACTGATCATTTCTTTGTCAGTGGGCAAACGTACAAAATCAGCAGGGGATAAAATATTTTTTTCCCTCACTGCATAGAAACAAATCTCAAGTAATGGTGCATAACCAAATGCTTTCAAAATACAGCACGTCCTAGTTATAAGAAAAATTGACTATTCAGGAACACCAATGCATGACAGGATAAGCCCAAATAAGTTGCGCATATGTCACCCGTAAGTGGGAGCAAACAAGTGTCCAAATACATAAAACAGTATGGTGTCAAGGTATCACTATATCATGTTGTAGTTCCAGCTCCATATGCGCTACTCCAAATGGGTGATAATGTAGCATGCTACAAGAGAATGTGACATAAATACTAAATAGTGAAGTAATAAGCTCACATAACTGGCCTAGACTGAGAAAGGCCCTGGGGCCTGCACCTAAGTAACCATACAAAGAATAATATAGAAACCAGAAATAGAGAAAAGGGGGGGCATGAAAAGGAGGAATAGCAAAGAAAGGAAAGAAGAAGCGGACCTCCCCCAACCCAGGCGCCCGACCCGAAGAACACCACCAGTCTCTCAGGGGATTGAAGATATCTGATCCAGGGGTTCCAAACTTTCTTGAAGTTAGATGGTTTATTCCAAAGAATACTTGCCAATATCAGCATTTTTTTCCTATAAGCATGCCCCACCCCCCGTAACTGTCCCTGTAAATATACACAGGGAGTTTGATTATTTAATGTTCTAAATTTGTCCTTAGCATCCACTGTGCCAGTTCCCAAATTACTACAGATATATAACTAATGGGGTATACTTTGGGGGGGGGGGGGCAGACCTAAACCTCCAACCACATCACCTTCCAGGTGAAAGACATGCTGGGATCAAACCCAGGCGGGCAGCTGTTCCAGTAAATCTGGTGGCAGTGTTCTGTGGGCTGAATGACCTGGATGCCATCTGCAGTTAGGACCTACCCAACTGCTCATAATATGAATAACAAATATTAATTTTTTTTCTCCATTCTTTTTTAGAAAATGTGATCTGAATGAGCAGGTCTCCTTATTTATAAAAACTCTTGTCCCACAAAGACTACAACAAAATAGAACAAGCTGCAAATTCCACCCCCTTGGCCAACACTTCCTGTATTTTGTCTCTTTAATAATGCTACAGATACGGAACAATACATGCTGGTCCTGCCAGAAATCCAGTGTACTTCTAATGCCCCGTACACACAAGCGGAAATTCCGCCAGCAAAAAAGTCTGATGAGAGCTTTTGGTCAGAAATTCCGACCGCGTGTATGCTCCATTGGACTTTTGCTGGCAGAATTTCCGCCAGCAAAAGATTGGGAGCAGGTTCTCTATTTTTCGGTTGGAAAAAGTCCCGATCGGAAAATGCGATCGTCTGTATGCAATTCCGACGCACAAAAAAACACGCATGCTCGCAATCAATTTGGCGCCTGCTCGGAAGCATTGAACTTCATTTTCTCTGCTCGTCGTAGTGTTGTACGTCACTGCGTTCTTAACGGTCGAAAGTACAGAGAACTTTTGTGTGACCGTGTGTATGCAAGACAAGCTTGAGCGGAATTCCGTCGGGAAAAAACAGCCAAGATTTTTCTGACGGAAATTCCGCTCGTGTGTTCGGGGCATAACTTTCTGTGCACTTCACCTCTGCAGCACTGGAATTCCAAATAGTGTTTCAAGCCCTACCTAGTTTGCCTCTGGATTACAGAACAGAGGAGAGACAGAGAAATTCTGTAGTCCAGCACAAGGGTTGGCAACACTGCTTGGGATTTCAGGGCAGCAGAGGCACTGCGTGTTGTCATCTGAAACAGGAAGTTAAGAGCTTATTGGATTTCTAAAGGATCAACAGGTATACATTGGTTGGAATTTTAGGGCAGCAGAAGCACTGTGTTGTCTCACACAAGGAAATTAGCATCTTACTGAAAAACAGGTATCTATCTCTTATTGTTTCTTTTTAACAGGCTAAAGCACAGGGAAATGTGCATGTATTGCCCATTTTCTTGCCCATAAAAAGTTGTATATGCTATATCCTATTCATCTGTCTTTCCTTCTTTTTAATCAAAACTGAAATGTGTTCTTCTTTCAAGAGGACAAGAGCTATAAATAAGGTCTGTGTCTAGTATAATCCAATCTAAAACATTTTGTCTAGGTATGAACCGATATATCGGCTGAAAATAGGGTTATTGGCGTTTTGCCGACAGAAAGAAAAAGTTTAGATAATGGCCACCGAAAACACACACAATTTTGCACAATTTCCATAGGCCATGTGACTCAAAAACACGGTTGCGTTTTTGATGAGTTTTTGCTGCGCTTTTAATGCATTTCAATGGGGAGGTGCATTACACCAGTGTGACCAGTGTGAAGACATGCACAGAATTGAAAGAGATTCATTTTTCTTCAGCTTTTGTTATGCTTTTTTTAACTCAAGAGTGCTTCAAAAACTATTATTTTAAAATTTGAATATAAAACAATTATACAGTACAATAAAACCTTGGATTGCAAGCATAATTTGTTCCGGAAACATGCTTGTAATCCAAAGCACTTGTATATCAAAGAAAATTTTATCCATAAGAAATAAAGGAAGTCCTTCAGTTTATAGTCCATTTAAAAAGATTATAGCAATGTGATAGGCTGTGTAACCATAAAATGTCCATCCACAAATGGAATCCTCCACAAGGGGATTAGAAGCAAAATCCAGCAGGAGCTACAGAGTATAAAAGAGAAAAGAGGAGCCTCTAAGTGTAGCAACATGGTTACATTTAGTGATGGTACAACATTTAGCAAATCACATTGTTGATGATTAAAACAGGCACATCCAAGTATGTAGGCATCCAGGGTAAAGCTATCCACATAGAGCATCCCCCACACTGCCGGCTCTCACCGCTGTCAGTCTGCAATCATGACCGGGAAGACTACCCTGCAGTAGAGTGATCTGAAAGTGAGGCTTGAACCACTCGTGAAGCGTCAGTGGCAGTGGCAGTGAGAAGGACGGTCTATGTGGACAGCTTTACCCCATATGCCTGCATACTTAGATGTGCCTGTTTTAATCATCAACCATGTGAGTTACCTTCATTAATTGTATCCATATTGCGCCTCTCTTCTCTTTTATACTCAGTTGTGACATGACGCTACTTCTATATCAAGACATCGCTTATATATCAAGTCAAAATGTATTTAAAAATGTTGCTGGTCTTGCAAAACGCTCTCAAACCAAGGTTTTACTGTATATAAAATACATATATTTAAAAAAAAACTGTCCATTTCGCTTTCAGTTTACGGCCAAGGACATCCTGAATTTTCATTTGGGTGCAGGCGTCTTCTGAACTCGTCTCCAACGGAATCTGCAAGGTGGGGAATGACCTAGTCTGCAGCCCATTGGAATACAAAAACAGAAGTTCGGAGTTTGAGTTATGGATGAGTTCGGAAGATGCCCAAGCTCACCTCCATTTTTTCATTAATAGATAGAGATGGTTTCCATTTAAATTCAGCCAAATTAACAATCTGCAGCAGTTCTTTGAAACTTGTGTGGCTGACGTTATGAGCCAGAATGCCATCTTTACTCTACAGATGAGTGAGATTTGCATTCCATACCCTTCGCCAACTCTCAATGTTTGGCAGCTATCTCCAACAACTGTACTCAGCTTTATATTCATAAGATGTACATCACACAGAAAATGCAATTACACTGTTGTTATATTCTTATACATTATTGATTTTTCTCTCCTGTGTGGAAGAGACAAATATGACAGGTTGATTATGTTTACTGGCTAAAAATGCCAAAGTTGCCATTCACTGTAAGTCTAATGAGGTATCTAAATTCATCATATTATACATAGCAACCTATTTATCCAGGCCTCTTTATGTTCTAAACAATGAAATACTACAATCCTACTTGTTTATCAAGATGTCTTAAAATCCACCTCCACCCAAATATTAGCTTTGCATTTAAATGGAATAACATACTGGTGTTTTACAGCTCATGGGGTCTCCAGCCACTTCAAGGCCAAGTGATGGTGTCAGGCTCATGAAAACTCCATATATTAGAACAAACAATACTTCGTGAATAAATCAACTAGAGACTGACAGATTGGTTTTGGCTTTACTAATCAAGAAAAATATAGATTTGAGTAAGTCCATATCTTCATATGCACCACATTCCAAATATTTTAGGAACAGCCAAACAAATAACTCTTTTAACCACTTCAGCCCCGGACCAATTGTCAGCTTAAGGACCAGAGGTCTTTTTTCAATTTCGCACTGCACTACTTTAACTGGTAATTGTGCGGTCATGCAATTTTGTAACGAAACGAAATTTGCGTCCTTTTCTTCCCACAAATAGAGCTTTCTTTTGATGGTATTTGATTGCCTCTGTGATTTTTATTTTTTGCGATATAAACGGAAAAAGAGCGAAAATTTTGAAAAAAAAAGAGATTTTCTACTTTTTGTTATAAAAAAAATCTAATAAACTCAATTTTAGTCAAACATTTGGGCCAAAATGTATTCAGCCACATGTCTTTAGTAAAAAAAATGCCAATAAGCGTATATTTATTGGTTTGCGCAAAAGTTATAGCGTCTACAAACTAGAGTACATTTTCTGGAATTTACACCGCTTTTAATTTATGACTGCCTATTTCATTTCTTGAGGTGCTAAAATGGCAGAGAAGTACAAAACCCCCCCAAATGACCCCATTTTGGAAAGTAGACACCCCAAGCTATTTGCTGAGAGGCATGTTGAGCCCATTGAATATTTTTTTTTTTAGTCCCAAGTGATTGAATAAAGACAAAAATAAAAAATAATTTTTTTTTTCTTCAAAAAGTTGTCACTAAATTATATATTGCTCACACATGCCATAGTTATATGTGGAATTGCACCCCAAAATACATTTTGCTGCTTCTCCTGAGTATGGGGATACCACATGTGTGGGACTTTTTGGGAGCCTAGCCGCGTACGGGGCCCCGAAACCCAAGCACCGCCTTCAGGATTTCTAAGGGTGCAAATTTTTGATTTCACTCCTCACTACCTATCACAGTTTCGAAGGCCATAAAATGCCAAAATAGCACAAAACCCCCCCAAATGACCCCATTTTGGAAAGTAGACACCCCAAGCTATTTGTTGAGAGGCATGGTGAGTATTTTACAGCTCTCATTTGTTTTTGAAAATGAAGAAAGTAAAAGAAAAAAAATTTTTTTTTTTCTTTTTTCAATTTTCAAAACTTTGTGACAAAAAGCGACATCTGCAAAATACTCACAATACCTCTCAGCAAATAGCTTGGGGTGTCTACTTTCCAAAATGGGGTCATTTTGGGGGTTTTATGCCATCTGGGCATTCCATGGCCTCCGAAACTGTGATTGGCAGTGAGAAGTGAAATAAAAAAATTACTCCCTTAGAAAGCCTGAAGGCGGTGATTGGTTTTTGGGGTTCCGTACGCAGCTAGGCTCCCAAAAAGTCCCACACATGTGGTATCCCCGTACTCAGGAGAAGCAACAGAATGTATTTTGGGGTGTATTTCCACATATGCCCATGACATGTTTGAGCAATATATCATTTAGTGACAACTTTTTGTAAAAAAAAATATATATATTTTTTTTTTTTCATTATTCAATCTCTTGGGACAAAAAAAAAAAATATTTAATGGGCTCAACATTGCTCTCAGCAAATAGCTTGGGGTGTCTACTTTCCAAAATGGGGTCATTTGGGGGGGTTTGAACTGTCCTGGCATTTTATGCACAACATTTAGAAGCCTATGTCACACGTCACCCACTCTTCTAACCACTTGAAGACAAAGCCCTTTCTGACACTTTTTGTTTACATGAAAACATATTTTTTTTTTGCAAGAAAATTACGTTGAACCCCCAAACACTATATATATTGTTAAAGCAAAGGCCCTACAGATTAAAATGGTGGGTGTTGCATTTTTTTTTTCCACACAGTATTTGCGCAGCGATTTTTCAAACGCATTTTTTGTGGAAAAAATACACTTTTTTTTATTTTAATGCACTAAAACACACTATATTGCTCAAATTTTTGATGAAATAAAAAATATGATCTTAGGCCGAGTACATGGATACCAAACACGACATGCTTTAAAATTGCGCACAAACACGCAGTGGCGACAAACTACATACATTTTTAAAAGCCTTTAAAAGCCTTTACATGATACCACATTAGATTCACGGAGGAGGTCTACTGCTAAAATTACTGCCCTCGATCTGACCTTCGCGGTGATACCTCACATGCATGCTGCAATTGCTGTTTACATATGACGCCAGACCAACGCTTGTGTACGCCTTTGCGCAAGAGAAGGGGGGGCAGGGGTGCTTTTTTTTTTTTTTTTTTATTTTTTTTTTTATTTATTTAGCTTTTTTATTCTATTTTTAAACTGTTCCTTCCATTTTTTTTCTTTGTTATGATTTTTATTGTTATCTCAGGGAATGTAAATATCCCCTATGATAGCAATAGGCAGTGACAGGTACTCTTTTTTTGAAAAAATTGGGGTCTATTAGACCCTAGATCTTTCCTCTGCCCTCAAAGCATCTGACCACACCAAGATTGGTGTGATAAAATGCTTTCCCAATTTCCCAATGGCGCGGTTTATATCCGGGAGGGGGGACATTCCCTCCTACTGCTTGTAAAAGCAGTCTAGAGGCTAATTACCCGCTAGAATTGCTTTTACATGAAAGCCGATCACTGGCTGAAAAGAATGATACCAAGATGATACCTAAACCTGCAGGCATCATTCTGGTATAACCATTCAAAGTCCAGCAACATACTGGACATATATTGTAATCTTTTTTTTTTTTCATGCAGCCTCTTGGCTGAACGAAAAAAAGAGATTGATTGGTGGGTATGCCCACCATTAGAATACCTCCCTTCATCCACCCACTTCTAATGATGGGCATACATGCACCATTTATATATGCCGATGCATGGGGGCATCCTCCCGCAAAAGTTATGCCGTGTACACACGGTCGGAATTTCGACCGTATGTACGTGGCATTAGGAGCCAATCGCTCCTCCGCCCCCCCTGCTGCCCCCATGCTTCGGCACATATGCTCTTTTTTTTAACTGTGGTGGTGAAATCACCTCCTACAGCGTTGGAGTCGCGGCTTTATGTATCGTGGGAGCAAACGCTGTTGCTGTCAAGATAAATAAATCCGCGCTGCAACTGAATGGCGCACCTGAAAACAAAAAAATGCTTAACACTAAAACACAGTAAACAAAATTACATACCTGAAAAGCAAGCATGATAAAACATGATAAAACATAATAAAACATTGCAGAATAGAATGGAGTAAAAAAAGAGCAACAATAGAGAGAGAGAGAGAACAATAAAACGACAACTATTTTTGTTTTTTTTATTTTTTTGAGATTCACAGGTAAAAAAGCTCCTGACTGTTAGCGACTGAATCAAAACGCTACCACAAAAAAAATGTTAGCGATCGCAGGGATCAGGCCTGACTCTGCGAACACTGCAGTTATGTGTGCTTAGTGTTTTGTAAGTGACAGTGATCGATCGATACTGCACTTGGGTGGGCTGGGCTGGGCGGAGGGGGAAAACGCAGGTGCTAGCAGGTATCTGGGCTGATCCCGCTAACAATGCGTTTTTTTGGAACCCTAAACTGCTGGGACGCTAGTATAGATCTGATCAGATCAGATATTGATCTGTTCAGATACTATACCACTAAGGGAGGTGTATGCTTTGCGCGTGGGTGTTTGCGGTACTGGCACTAACCTGGGGCGACGCAGACCTTATTTGACCCTAAAACCTAATTGATATCACCCGCCGGGCGATCAGGGGGTTAAACCGTTATTGGGTAATAAATGGCGGGTGCCCTGACAGTATAAAAAACAAGCTAACTAACCAGCGTCACCCGTAACAGTAATACAAAAAAAAACTGGTTACCTAGCGACACTAATGCAGGGATCAGAAAAACGATCGCTTAGTGACACTGGCAAAAGGGGGTGAAAGGGTTAACTAGGGGCAATCAGGGGGTTAAACCTTTATTAGGTAATATATGGGGGTACCTGACGCTATATAAAAACCTGACGGGGAACCTAAATAACGAAATAACTAACTGGCTAACCAGCGTCACCAGTGACATTTTATACGGTGATCACTGGTGAAAGGGTTAACTCTAGGGGCAATCAGGGGGTTAAAACCTTTATTTAGGTTGTAATATGGGGGTACCTGACCTATAAACCTATTTATGAACCTATATAAACATGGCGGTTAACCTAAAAAAAAACTGGTTACCTAGCGACACTAATGCAGCGATCAGAAAAACGATCGCTTAGTGACACTGGCAAAAGGGGGTGAAAGGGTTAACTAGGGGCAATCAGGGGGTTAAACCTTTATTAGGTAATATATGGGGGTACCTGACGCTATATAAAAACCTGACGGGGAACCTAAATAACGAAATAACTAACTGGCTAACCAGCGTCACCAGTGACAGTTATACGGTGATTACTGGTGAAAGGGTTAACTCTAGGGGCAATCAGGGGGTTAAAACCTTTATTTAGGTTGTAATATGGGGGTACCTGACCTATAAAACTATTTATGAACCTATATAAAACATGGCGGTTAAAATAAAAAAAAAATGGTTACCTAGCGACACAATGCAGCGATCAGAAAAACGATCGCTTAGTGACACTGGCAAAAGGGGGTGAAGGGGTTAACTAGGGGCAATCAGGGGGTTAAACCTTTATTAGGGGGGGGTAGGGGGCTACCTAGGACCTAAAACTAACTGCCCTGACAGTTATTACAGTCACACTGACACTAAATGCAGTGATCAGTAAATAAATGATCACTGCAATTAGTGACACTGTGACTGGGGGGGGAGGGGGTGATCTGGGGGGTGATCAGGGGGTGACAGGGGGGTGTTTTGTGTGCCTAACTGTACTGGTGTCAGTGTAGTGTTGTGCACTGACCTTAACATGTTCGCCGCTCGGCGTCTCCGGTCACATAGACCGGCGCACCGAGCGTGACATCACTTCCGCCTTCCTGTCTATACAATAGACAGGAAGGGGAAGCTTTTCATTCGCCAGGAGCGATCGCGAGGGGGTGGCCAGAAACCACTGGCCGTCCCCTCGTCCCGGATCGCTCCTGAAGCGATGCCGACCGTCCCCGCCGGCGGAGGGGGGTCCGATCGGACCCCCCAACCGCCTAAAGAATGGCACGTACAGGTACGTGGTTCTGCCTGTACGTGCCATTCTGCCGACGTATATCTACATGGGGCGGTCGGCAAGTGGTTAAAGAGATAATACAAGTGCTAAGTAAGTAAGATAAGGACAGCCAATTACCAATCGCTTCTATTAAAAAAGTGAAACAACTTCTTTTGATGTTGGCGCCCATATCCCTTTGACAATTTTTGAGGATGAAAACGGATTAAAGTTGTTTGAATATTTCTATGTGTGTGACCAATATAACGAATGCATGTCTTCCTCTAATAAACTCTAGTTGCTAGCATTGCTATCTCTATTGCCATCAGAAATTTTCAGGCCCCTTACACAGCTTTAGGCCTGAGCCACCCGAGGCCTGACCACCAACATTCCCCAGTGTCCGCCCACTGGCCATCCCACCAAATCCGCCCACTGGCCATCCAGTCCTTCAGTGCACACACTTTTATTTTAACACCCTTACAACTTAATATATGTATAATTCTCATCCCCGCTCACAATCATCATCATCTCTCTAAACAATGTAACTTTATCATCCTCATCCCTGCCCAGAATCATCCTCATCCCTCTCCTGGAAAGGGATGAGGATGATTTTGGGTGGGGATACATTGTGGAGAGGGACGGATGAGGATGATGGAGTTACATTGTAAAAATGGATGAGGATGATTCTGGGTGGGGATGAGAGTTACATTGTGAAGAGTCTCTCCACAATGTAACGGTCATCCCCAACCAAAAACATCCTCATCCATTTTCACAATGTAACTCCATCATGTCAGCTTGTCAGGGTCAGGTGTCTCATCTGGGGAGATTAAATACAGTCCACTCCACACACCAAGTAACATCAGCATGCTGCACACACACTGACCTAGTGCCTTACCTTCCATGCTGCTCTCTCGAATCTGCATGCACCTAAGAGGACTGGGTCCCACCACTGCCGAGGCCGGCCACACACCATCCCCGAGTCATGCTCAATCACATTACTAACCAAGCAGCAGGCTCCGTCTCAGCAGGGTAGGAAGCAGAGTGAGTGCCAGATCATGGCTCACCAGCAGCTGGCTTCTAAAAGTTAAATTGCATGATGCTGCTGCTGTAGGGGGTGCAGGCTGGCCGTGCCCCTTATAAGTGTACTTGCTGTACCCTACTGATGGTGGCCCTGCTCCCGAGTGCCTTGGCAACCAGTACCATGATTGGAAATGTAGCCTCTAGCTGATTCTGGAACACTACCCATTTACTGAGTTCACTACAGTTTTGCCCACACATTGTAGCATGGAAAGGACAATTGACTAAACTACTATCTAAGAAACAATTTGGGAAATTGTTTAATCTGCCTAAAATATATTATATAAATGCCTTGGAAAGGCAAACAGAGTGTGCTTTCTGACCAAAGTATATCTTCAATGTGTCTTGGCTATCATTAAGAGTTCTCTGATAATTTGCCTTGCTGTCTAGAACTTCCCTTTGATTAAACACAAGCTTGTGACCCATACGACAAGCTTTGGTCTTCCTGGACCATAGAGTATAAAACCAGACGAAAAAAAGGGAAAAGCTGTCAAATATTTGTTTCTTACCTCACGATTATCGGCCACAATAACAAGCTCCACATATTTGGTCATCTTCGAAGTATCTCTTTTGTGCTGCCAAAACAGATAATATAGAAGTTCAATGTGAGTATTATGAAGCACGGCTGTTCATTTCCAGTCTAGGCCCTGACTGGGCAAGTTTGCATCTCGCAATTTACCCTTCCAAATGTATTTTCTCGCTCCAATTTTTGAGAAGTAATAAGAAAGTGCAGAGGCAGAACAAGTAGACACCTGATGTTTTTCTACTGTTGTTCGGGATATGATTTGCTACAACAAAGCCTTTTGTAAAATCGTATTTGCATTAATAGTTCTATTGCTTCAATTTACACAATTAAAAGGTCTTTTAATACAAGTGTAATTAGACTTCTTCATGACTCACTTTAAGATACATGTTTAAATTGAACTTGTGAAATAACAATGCAATCAGTCTTCTATTACTGTTAGTCAAGAAAAGACCTTTTTAATAGCCTATAATAAGGAATAATTTAGGAAAATTATGTTTCTTTCCAATGGCAGCCAATGAAAAAAGAAAAGCACTTGTAAAAACGATTAAGTTAACTACTAAGACTGCTGTGTAGAGACCAGGAGTATTATAAAGGTATGTTGCCGATGCTTCATGTTTTTCACAGTATGAACTGTACGCCAACCTACTGTTATTATCATAATAGCTTGAAGTATATGTTGTGGGGTTCCACTTCAAGCGGAGAGTTCACAGAGAGGTGTTCCATGCACTAGAAGGGTTAAGGGCTCCCTGTGTGTGTTTGTTGGTCAGCGTTTAGAGAAAAACAAGATTCTTTTGCAGGGGTAAGCATCACAGTCCAAAACAAAAGCCCAGCAGAAAACAGTTATTAAGCCTCCTGGCTAGTAAATAGACCCCACTGACCTGACCTGTAGACAAGTTACCTCACAGACAGCCTTCCTCCTTTTTCAGTTAGCACCCATTGAAGCCCGGTTCACACTGGTGCCACACAAAAGTCGCGCGACTGTCATTCCGACTTTGCCCTGCGAAATTCGGTCCGACATCGATCGTGCACTGACTAGCATTCCATCCTGTCCCCTTCCCCTACGCATGTCAATACAAGGGGTTAATTCGTATCTTCCTCAGGTGGTATCTTCCTGAGGAAGATATGAATTAACCCCTTGTATCGACGCGCGTAGGGGAAGGGGACCGGACGGAATGCTAGTCAGTGCACCCACTAAGGACGATCAGCATACCACTCTGATATCAGCTTGTTTTTTATGCTATTTTAGAGTGGCGCCCTGACACGCCATGCAAATGTGAGTACCCTGCAATGGATTTTTTACTGTGAAATAATAAAAGTTTTAATATAATACACTATGAAGTCCTCCTTTTTCTATTGGTATTACTGAGGCACAAAAGAGACTTCATTACCATATTGAAGCACAGAGTGAGGCCACCACAGGAAACCATTTAAAGGTTCCAATGCGTGTATTGGCCAAGCCTAATCAGCAAGGTCACACGCTGTAAGGTGAGTGGCCATTGCCTGGGGGGGAACACCTGAGTGCACACGCAGCACCTTAATATTGTATTGATATCACAGCAACCACTGAATCGCATGGATTACATTGGAGAACTTTTGACCTTTTTTGATTGCACAGCACATTGTAGCATTTGTTTCTCACATATTATTTATATATATATATTTTTTATAAGGATTTTTATAGTTTGGTTCACCATTATATTGGTTTAAGGATTTTATTGATTGCTTTTTTCTCACCATATGGACGTTTTATCATATCCTGCATGAAAGCACTTTATTTGGAATATTGTATGTATTTTAGCACGTTATCACTTTATTGCTGTTCTTATATAGCACATTTTTCATTTCACTTTACTTCAGAATATTAGTGCAGGAATGATCAGCTGAGCAGTGACTGCATCCTATGAGATGCAGCCTGTTTGGCAATACTACTGTATTATGGAAGCTGTGGGTGCCACTGCGGCTGATCACAGCAGCCAGAAGTGGAGATTCCACCATGCATGTTTATTAATATGAATAGGACAACTAATTGATTTTCTCCCGCGTGCTAAATGGGAGAAAAATCGAGCCATGACTGACTAGCTTAAGGCCCCTTTCACACAGTGAAGTTTTTTTACTGTCAGTTTTTCTAGGCGGACTTGATCGGACCCTGCATTGTTCTCTATGGATCGGTGGATGTCCGCTGACACCCGCCACCATCCGATCCTGTCCACCAAAAACAGACCTATTCCTATTTTCCATCCATCTGGCAGATTGGATCGGATGGCATTGGGTGGAAATGGATGGGCAGTTTTTTTCCATCTGATTGTTCCATAAAGAAGAGCGGAACTGTGTCCGTTCCGCACAGTGGAGCGGACGAGGACCTGCCATCCTCCTGCTCAGGGGTTCAGTGGAGAGATCCGTGCTGAGCAAGCAGAGTCCGCTTAGTGGAGGCACCTTTGTGAAAAGGGCATTAAGGAGAAGTTTAGGAATATAATAAGCAAACAAACAAATATAATCACCTCTATGGCTGCATCATCGCTGTGATACTGCAGCTGTCCCCTACCGGCTCTAGGATCGAGAACTGAGCAATCACATGACCTCTAATCACTCAGTTCTCGGTTCCCTCTGAGCAGAGAGAGGTGACTGTCAGATTGTCAGTCAATGTTCTCTGCTCTTCCTCTCCAGTGCTCACTGGAGCGATGGAGTGGGAGCGTCTGACTCAGGCTCTCAGTGGCATGCTGAAAGGCTGAGCCAGCTGCCGATCAGGCATCTAGGTGGATTCCGACAGTATTGCGACGTCAGCAGAAAGCAGCTTTGGTCCACTTTTGGCTGACTCTGGGTCACAGGAGTGCAAAACTAAGGCTTTGGCCATACTTTTAAGATGAGGGACTATGAAAGAGGGCCACTGCATGTCCTAACCATTAGTATGTCATGTAGAACAGTCGTTCTCAACCCTGTCCTCAAGTACCCCCAACAGGCCATGTTTTGGGAATTTCTCTTAGATAAAATAGCTGTCCAAAATACCAAGCCATTAAAGAGGAAGTAAACCCTGATGGGTTTTACTTCCTCTTTGTATCCCTGCAAAGGTAAAGCATAATGGGCTACTATGCATCGCATACCACCCCATTATGTGTCACTTACCTGAAACCGAAGCCTGCGATGTCACCGATGTCCCCTCCTCCACGAAGCGTCCATCTTCCTTCCGGGTATCGTGGCTCCGGCACTGCGATTGGCCGGAGCCGCGATGACATCACTCCCTGTGCATGCGCATGGAAGCCGCCAGTCACAGCACGATCTCCTTTAGAAACAGTATGCTCGCCGTTTCTAAAGGAGGCTAAAGTGCGCCGTAGGCATCGGCGATCGCCTTTTTTGAAAATATCTCCTAAACTGTGGAGGTTTCGAGCACCTACAGGTAAGCCTTAATCTAGGCTTACCTGTAGGTAAAAGTAGTTGTAACAGGTTTACAACCACTTTAACTCTGATTTAAAAGCCCCTGAGCAAGATAAAAGGAAAACTTGCAAACATGGCCTGTTGGGGGCACTTGAGGACAGGGTTGAGAACCACCGATGTAGAACACCCAACATGGAACACAAAGGCCTTTATCACTGGGGCATAAATAACCCTTTAATTAAACACACTCAGCTTGGTTTCTGATGGGTAAAATCACTTGTGCAAAGAAACATTGAAAGAATTAGCAGGCAGTTCTTCTTTTACCAGAAAAAAAAAAACGAGAATAAATCAATCCTTTTTTTTTTGTTCTGCAAATATCCACGGTAATCATCTTGTTTTTTTTTTTTTTTGTAAGATGTCTTCAAAAATTTGCCAGCATACTTGACTGATATTTTAACAGTTTTGTTATTTTTTTGTAAAAGCCTCTTGCTACAAATCATTCTCTTTATTGTTCCAGGCCTATATTTATATTACAATGGTTCTGGAGAACACACTCTATGACTGGATGAGTTGTTTTTTGTACCGTCTACAATTGATAACACTTGAAGGCAAGTATTTTAGATTTACAGAATGACTCTGAGTGAGGCTTAATGAAAATGTTATTTCGCAACTTTTGGCAATATTTAGAAAAATAATTATTTACACGAACATCTCTTATTTTTGCTGTTTATTTTACTTTATCGTGTGTTTTTACTGAAAGCAGGCTGCAGATTTGTAAATAGACCAAATAGATCATAGTGTAAAGGCAAGGAAATTTCCAAAAGGAGACAGGCTTCTCTTTTGATTAGGCCGGAACGAGGAAATAGAGGTTAACACCCCGATTTGAGTTTTTTGCATCTCCATTGCCTTCCTATCGCACTCCTTTAAAAAATAAAAATAAAAAAAATATACAGTTTGTAAGATTAGGTTTTAACTGTAATAGACCACACCTTTGCCCCCCCCCCCCCCCCCCATCTCTTATAATAACCCATTTCATTATGTCTTTTACTTAAGATCCTGGACCCTTAAAGAGGAAGTAGCACATTATGTGCCACTTACCTGCAAATGAAGCCTGCGTCGTCAGAGCTGGAGGCCGCATCCATCTTCACCCGTTTTCCTTCCGGGGCCGTGACGTCACTCCCGCTACTGCGCGTGGGAGCCGCCGGTCACAGCACACGCTTCTGAAGAAACAGCACGGGTGGCCGTTCCTTCAGAGCGCATACGCTGATGACGTCATTGTCGCAGTATACAGTAAATATCTTCTAAACCACGCATGTTTAGGAGCTATTTACAGTACCTATAGGTCAGCCTTTTTTTAGGCTTACCTATAGGTACAAATAATATAATAATATAGGTATAGGTACAAATAATATATATCAGGGCTCAAAATTTCAAGTCCAGAGCTACTAGCCAGGCCTCAAGGGTTACTCGCCACCAGTTGCCCCCGCCCAACCCCTACCCTGCCCCGCCCCCATAAATGATCTCATTAAATGACACTTTAATGTTTTATGCAATTAAGTTATAAAAATATTAACAACTTTATCCATGCCTGCCAATGCAGCCTGTGTCCCTCATGTGCAGCCTGTGTCCCCCCCCCCATGTGCAGCCTGTGTCCCCCCCCCATGTGCAGCCTGTGTCCCCCCCCATGTGCAGCCTGTGTCCCCCCCCCACGTGCAGCCCGTGTCCCCCCCGCGTGCAGCCCGTGTCCCCCCCCCCGCGTGCAGCCCGTGTCCCCCCCCGCGTGCAGCCCGTGTCCCCCCCGTGTGCAGCCCGTGTCCCCCCCCCCCGTGTGCAGCCCGTGTCCCCCCCCCGTGTGCAGCCCGTGTCCCCCCCCCGTGTGCAGCCCGTGTCCCCCCCCCGTGTGCAGCCCGTGTGCAACCCGTGTCCCCCCCGTGTCCCCCCCGTGTGCAGCCCGTGTCCCCCCCCCGTGTGCAGCCCGTGTCCCCCCCCGTGTGCAGCCCGTGTCCCCCCCGTGTGCAGCCCGTGTCCCCCCCATGTGCAGCCCGTGCCCCCCCCCCCCATGTGCAGCCCGTGTCCCCCCTCCATGGTGCTGCCCGTGTCCCCCCTCCATGGTGCTGCCCGTGTCCCCCCCCGTGTGCTGCCTGTGTCCCCCATGTGCTGCCTGTGTCCCCCCATGGTGCTGCCCATGTGCTGCCTGTGTCCCCCATGTGCTGCCTGTGTCCCCCCATGGTGCTGCCTGTGTCCCCCCCATGTGCTGTCTGTGTCCCCCATGTGCAGCCTACCTGTGGAGGAGAAGAGAGGAGAGCTGCCACTGGGAGATCACAGCAGGGAACATCACAGCTTTCGTTTCATCATAAGCTGTGTGTTCCCCCGCCGCGCGCCGTCAGATAAGCCCCTCCCCTTGTCTGGGGAACTTTGATACATGTCACCCGTCCTAGGATTGGACGGGTGATCTGTCTATCAAAGTCCCGGAAAAGGGGAGGAGCTTATGTGACGGCGCGCGGCGGGGAACACACAGCTTATGATGAAACGAAAGCTGTGATGTTCCCTGCTGTGATCTCCTCTCTTCTCCTCGCCAGCCCTCAAAAATTACTCGCAAAATGCGAGTGTGCGAGTGTAATTTTTGAGGGCTGATATATATAATATCTTTAAGGTCTTGACTGTCACAATAAAAGTAAGTACCCTTACTAAATAAAATACATAAAAGAATAGAAATCTTGTATTATAAACTTGGGCACCATGTGCATATATATCTACACATTCTATAGGATACATGTATGTAAAAAGCATTTATGTTGCTCATATATGATACACATACCTTTATAATAGACCGTCTGTATCTTTGCTCAATTATTGTGTATATTGTAAACTCATATAAATTGATTTTATTTGATTTTCCTTTATTATTTTTTTATTTAACCATCCTATTTTTATAATTGTACATTTTAATAAAATTGTTATAGTGGATTTGTTTTATACAGTGGAAGTATGAGCTTTTTTTTATGTATGCACTGTCATTATATGATCTAATGCGGTTGCCATGGCGATTGCTTTACTTAGGACACAGCCAGAGTTTAGGACCCAGCGGCCGCCACTGCACCCTTATAAGCCCTTTTCCAAAATGGCACTGACAAGGCCTGAAGAAGCGCATGCTCTGCAAAGGCGTTTCCTACGTTATCATATGCAGGAAGTGACATCATTACCAGCTCCCTGTGCGTTCCACGGCTCCAGGAAGTGTAGGAATCCACCAGGGCCATTCCTTCTGAGTTCAACCAGCGCAGAGTCCACCCTGACACCCTGCTCTATAGATGCGGATATACCTCAATGCTCAATACCCATGACGTTTTAACTCGCAAGTCTTTTTATCCCCATTAAACACTCATATATGCTACACGCTTGTGTTTTCTCCCCAGTCTTTTGATTATCTAATTGTATTTCTTAAGCCTACCATTGCGAAATAATCAAGGAATTTATTTTATTACATGAGGAATACAATTTTTTTATTTTGCACAATGTCTAAATCACTGTTCGCCCAAATTGTGTGGTTAAAACCAGTACTGAACCGAGACTATAAAGAGGTCAGGCATGTTATGCATAACAGAGCATATTTGTGGTCAAGCTAAGCAGGACCAGCCTTGGGTTATATAGTACCCTGTGCACAAATTTAGTTTGCTCCTGACCAATCACAAGAAAATCTTAATGGATGCCTTTGGGTCAAAAGTTGCTTTATTAATAGAACAATCCCCTCATCAGCCAAATTTATTTAATTGTGCTTCTACAACGGTTTTGTTTCCATATCTTTATTTTTCATTTTTAAACAAATACACAACCATGTGTTATCTTTCAGTAATTAAATAAATCAAAGTAATATATCAAAGTACAATACACAAAGTAGGCCCCAGTATAACCTCTAATCTCATACAGACCCATTAAACTGAATCAACTGAACAAACTGAATTCCCATCCAGTGCCAGAAACCAAAATTCTTTCAGCTTACCCAGTTCCACATAAAAAAAAAAAAATTGTGGGCTCCATTTATTAAAGCACATTGCATGCGGTATTTAGGTGATCAGACACATTTTGCCTAAATATCGCATGCGATGCTGAAAATGTCAATTCGTTATGCTGTTTTTACTTCAAAAAGTTCAAAATGCTCGGTAAATACTGCATAAAACGGTGTTAAATTCAGTTCACAAAAGGAAATAATTAAATGCATGAGTTAAATAAGTAGTGGTCCAGACATGTGGTATTTAGGAAATATAAAAATATATCATTTAATTAGGAGCAGCATCTGTTCCATGTTCTAAGTTTAGGAGAGTTGTGCAAGCATAACTCTTTGTTAATTCCCCCCAAAGAGTTGTTCAGACTAAATAGTTTTACTGGGTCCAGTTTACATTTTCCCCCCAAGTAAACCCTGATTTGTATTCTCTATGTGGCTGATACTGTGTTTGTACCCCCTCCTGTATCTTTTCTCTGACATTTACCCCATCCATCTGCCTGTTTCACCTGTATTACAATTTGACTTTTAATCTGAATAAAATATCAGCGCCTCAATAAAATATAAAAATATAATAGCCAGTTTTGAGAAGTCTGTAGCTTTTTGGATCTGTTCTCTCTACAGTAAAGCATAGAAACCTAAATATGAAAAACACAGAATCATTGAGGTCGATTTACTTAGGCCCCTTTCACACCGGGGCGTTTTTCATGCGGTGCAGCGCTAAAAATAGCGCCTGTTCACCGCATGAAAAAATCCGGCCCCTTTAACTCCAGTGTGAAAGCCGGCGGGCTTTCACACTGGAGCGGTGCGCTAGCAGGATGACAAAAAAAGTCCTGCTAGCAGCATCTTTGGAGCGGTATAGGAGCGGTGTGTTCACCGCTCCTATACCGCTCCTTCCCATTGATTTGAATGGGAAACCGCGGTAAAACCGCCGCAAAGCGCCGCTACGGCAGCGCTCTGCGGGGGTGTTTAACCCTTTTTCGGCCGCTCGCGTGGGGGTAAAACCGCACCGCGAGCGGCCAAATACCGCGGTTAAAACGACGGCAAAGCAGCGAGCGCTGCTTTACCGTCACCGCGGCTCCCCACCCCAGTGTGAAAGGGGCCTTAAAGTAAACCTAAAGGCAAAAGTTAATTTTTTTTAGTTTTGGACAGAGTGGAGAGGAATTAGCACCCCTGTCAGCTTTTTATTGCTGTCTGTGTCCCCGTTAGGGAGATTCATCCGCTCTATTAGTCCTGTTTACCATCATCATTGAAAGTGAAATGAAAAGAGAAAATCCAACATTTTGGGCTATACCCAGAAAATAAGAGATGGAAAATCTTGCAATGGGGACACTGGTTCTGGTGACCTGGGGGTCTCAAGGTATTCCTTTAATTTGTAGGGATTGGCTCTCACTTCCGGTTTTGGTTATGGGACAGGAAGTAAAGGTAAATCTCCCCAATGGAACAAAAAACTGGCAGGAGTTATAACCCTCCCTTACTTTACTTTGCAAAGGATACCCAATCACATGCAAGGAACATTTTTTAAAAAAATGCATTTTTGCTTGCATGTGATTGGATGATGGAAGGGTGCCGTGCTGTGGAACAGCCTCCCTGCTGAGCTCCAGGAGGCCCCTACCATCTTGGTCTTTTGCAGGAAACTGAAGACTTGGCTCTTCACACAAGCCTTTCCTGCATAGCCTCTCTTGTTCCATCTCTCATGCTGCTTCCACCTGAGTTTGTCTCCTCCTAGTCCCTGGTTTTTTTCCAAGGACTCCGCTAAGCACGTTGGGTTCCTACAGGGTAAATCCCTGCGCTATATCAAGATGCCACTCAACTCAGCTCCCCTCATTTACTAAGCTCTGAAGTAACTGCATTTCCAA
Organism: Lithobates sylvaticus; assembly: GCA_028564925.1. Classification (NCBI taxonomy): domain Eukaryota; kingdom Metazoa; phylum Chordata; class Amphibia; order Anura; family Ranidae; genus Lithobates; species Lithobates sylvaticus. The sequence continues at coordinate 40,226,890 of CM053036.1, read as the reverse complement.
AGTGCTCAGATTATGTCCCTTTAGTAAATACACCTCATTACATTTAGTAAATACACCCCGTTACATTTAGTAAATCCAACCCCAAGACAAGGTTGTCTCTTTTATTGGTTGAAGAAGGTTATTTATAGAAGTGTGTAATTTGTTATATTATTTTCAGTCAATATTTGACGTTTATAAAGATATTTTTTATTTACTTAATTTAACGTAGTCGTTTTTGATACACCACATGTCTCCTGTGAAAGCAGCTTCCCTTTGACTGGTATTCTGGTCACTTTTTCTTTTTTTTTTGTATTAAGTATGCTGCAGGGACCGCACTGACTTCCTGATTTGGCATATTTCAACAGATTAAACCATTTTATCTCTTTATTAGCAATAAAAAACTGACAGGGGTCCTAATCTTTCTCCACTGTATCCACCCCACTGGATATTGCATGAGATAAAATACTGCAAGGTTTCATGAGATAAACACTGCACATTTCGATGAAATACCGAATGCTGTATTTTAGTAGCATTTTTTGGTTCAAACTTTTTGAAAAGCGCCATGAACCATTTTACCACACATTTTAAAGAAAAAAAATACCACTTTGTGAATGGAGACCAGTCTTCCAAAATGGGGTATAAATTGTATAGCCTCTATATTTCCTTATTTCTGTCCATATCTTCTGTAGAAAGGTAATGGTTGGGGATTGAGACATCTTCGTAAAGTTATCTGATTTTAATTGTGCTATCAAATGGTAACTGGAATTATAATCTAAGAGAATGGCTTCAATAGAACCCTCTTTATTAACTGTACCCCATCTGGCAAAATGCTGTGGCTGAGCCGCTATAAAATACAACTTGGCATGTGGCACTGCCAGATCTCTATTTTGTGGCAACTGTGAGGCTGATAATTTAATTCTGGTCTGTTTTCCTTTCCAAATCAAGGTCCGAAAAAGTGAGTCGATCTTTTTGAACCATGTTTAAATAATTGAAATAGGGGAGTTTTGCAGAACATATATTAATTGTGTAACCCACAATTACAACTGCTCTTGACAAAACGTTGCCACATGAATACAATGGAACCACAGTCTAAGTTATTCCTCTTATCTTTCTCTTCCTTCCTGGTCTGCTGCTTGTCCTCACCCCTAGCATGCAGCACTGAGATGTCTCTTACAAAAAAAATAGGATAATGGGGGCTACTGTGTATAAATAATTTTAAATATGAATGCCATGAAAGCATTTTTATTTTTTGGGGGGTGGCAAATAAACACCCCCTGCCGGGTCCTCACCCCATCCACGGTCGTGGCTTCACCACCTTCTCGGCCACCATGAAGTCCATGCACAGCAGATGGACGAAGCAGTAGGAGAGCAGCCAGGTGGAAAAAGCCAGGCTGCAGCACGCTCCAATGACAGACATCGCCATCTTTCTTCTCCCAGGTCTGCACACATCACCGCCAGAGACTGCATGCTCATTAAGTGCCGCCAGCTCCCCTTCTGCCTCCTCTACTCCTCCTCTCTGCTGCTGATCTTCTCCAACCACCACCGCACACATCACACAAGTGGGTGGGCTCAGGGCACAGAGCCCACCCTTTTTGAAGCCAATTAGAGCCTCAGTCGCTAATCATGTGCTTCTAAAAAAATGCAACTGGCACCCTGCATGTAGATTAAGGGCCAGGCGCATGGATTAGGGGTGCGGCGCCCCTAATGAATGGACCGCTACTGGCGCTTTGGCATAGTGCAAGATCCTCAAAAATCTTAATTTTTTTTTTACTGGTTAAAATATAAAATTGTACTAACATGTTTCTCGCATAATTTCCATAAGGAACATCTCATCTAGATGCACTCATCCGTTCGAAGACCAACCTCTAATTTACTGATTAACACCTCTTCATCATAGCCAACTTCATCAGATTAGAAGCCATTTTATAACGTCCATCAATTAAAATCAGTTTATGAATGGAACTCAGGCTGATGAATGAAAGATCGGCCTCCACCATTCATAGGGTGCATTTCATTGGTTGAAGCTAAAGTACAGTTTCTATGATTGGAGAAAAGGGACAGAAAGGGAAGGCATAGGCAGCACTCATGATGAGTGCCTGTGACAGGTCTAGCCAATTATATTACCCCCTGCAGCACCAGAAGAATGGCTGTGGGGATATGGGGGTGGGCAGAGATGGCCAGCATCAATATGAACACTTTACACCTAAAAGTAGCATTCCCCTAAGATTTTATTGCTTAGACACAAAGTTTCTGTATCCATTAGAGCACGGGAGAGAAACTATAAAATCTTATCCAGGTAGTAATACTGCCCCACAGTGCTCCATAACATTATTGCTTTGACTCCTGATACCTGCTGGAGGTGTCAGACAGCCCCAGAAACTATGACCCATATCTGGGAGACGTGCCACTTATTCACGCACTTTTGTGATAAAGTCCTCCTATCGTACCCTAAACTAGTAGGAAACGGGATTCCTTACAGTCCCACTATTATCTATTATGCCTGGTTCTTATAAGCAGAACAAAAAGGAGCCTCCTGCGCATCTACTTAACTGCAGTGCGTACAATTATAGCTAGAAACTGGTGAAAATTGGGCACCCCACTTCTACTTGACTTGACTTGCGAGGTGGACTCCCTATGTCGCTTGGAGCAAATGATCTTCTGGGAAACGGACAAGTCAGAGGCCTACAATATTAGGTAGACTGTGTGGTCCTACTTCAGATAATCCTCAGAATTTGTCTCCTATTTCAATTGGTGAGTTCTCGCTACACAGATAAACAGGATACCGGTCTTGTAACGTAATTATTGAGTGCTTGAGGCAGAGCTAAGTTCCTCTGTCCCTTCCTGTTTTTTTCCCTCCCCTTCTCTCTGTCTCTCTTCTCTTTTCTTCTTCCTTCGCTTCCTTGTTGACTAATTCTATTTCCTCCTTTCTACTCATATTCACCATGCATTTCTTACTGATATTGTATTACACATGGTTAAGTTTGATCCTATGGATCTGGAGAGCAAAAGTGGACCTACATAGACGGACCCTATATCAGGCCCTCTATTCAGACCATTCTCTTATCTACACATGAAGGACCTCCCTTTTTCTTTTTGGATCAAGCAACACCATATTCCCTGCAACTGGTTGTAATGGATTTGGATGTCACAGCAGTGTTCATGATGTTGTTAACCTGCATTACAGGTACTCCTCACTTAACGACCAGGTCGTTAAATTGGTTGTCAAGCGAGGAGCCACAAGTAATCAATAATTTAAGCATTTTTAACTACTGTACTGTATTGTGAAAAAAAGGTCTAAACACAAAACACCAGCTCAATAACGTTGTTTTAATTTGCATAAGTACAGAACACCATCAAAAATTCTGTACTGTACAATACAATGATGTATATCGCGTCGTTTGGGTGGGGAGAGCTGCTCATAACTCTGAGTGGTCGTTAAACAGGTAAGTCGGTAAACGAATAGGATCTGTACTACCTCTGTTCAAAGCCATTGTATCTAATTTTTAGGGAATCATTAATGACAGGAATAGTACCACTGGATTGGCGCAGGGCGAACGTGGTGCCTATATTTAAAAAGGGAACAAAGTCTTTACCAAGTAACTATAGACCTGTTAGTTTAACTTCTATAGTTGGGAAGATACTGGAGAGATTTTTAAAAGACCACATAGACGAGTTCTTGCAGGAAAAAAATATTTTAAGCAACAGACAGCATGGGTTCATGAAAGACAGAAGTTGTCAGACAAACCTCATTTCTTTTTATGAGGTGGTAAGTAAAACCTTGGACAGAGGCGTGGCTGTGGACGTGGTATACTTGGATTTTGCAAAAGCGTTCGATACAGTTCCCCACACACGGCTCATGTGTAAGGTAAGGTCTACAGGTTTGGAAATATCGGTTTGTAAATGGATAGAAAACTGGCTAAAAGACAGAATTCAGAGAGTCGTGGTTAATGATTCTTACTCTGAATGGTCTAAGGTTATCAGTGGTGTACCCCAAGGTTCAGTGCTGGGACCCTTACTTTTTAATATCTTTATAAACGATATTGGGTCTGGGATCAAAAGTAAAATTTCTGTCTTTGCAGATGACACCAAGCTATGCAGTGGAATAACGTCCTTACAGGAGGTCTCCAATTTACAAGCTGACCTCAATGCTCTGTCAAATTGGGCGACTATGTGGCAGATGAGGTTTAATGTTGATAAATGTAAAGTTATGCACTTGGGGGCTAAGAATATGCATGCATCATACATGCTAGGGGGAGTACAACTGGGGGAATCCGTAGTGGAGAAGGATCTGGGGGTTTTGGTAGATCATAAACTCAATAATAGCATGCAATGCCAAGCTGCGGTTTCCAAAGCGAGCAAAGTCCTTTCTTGTATTAAGAGAGGTATGGACTCCAGAGAGAGAGATATCATTTTGCCCCTGTTCAAATCATTAGTAAGACCTCATCTGGAATATGCAGTTCAGTTTTGGGCACCAGTTCTCAAAAAGGATATTGGGGAACTGGAGAAAGTGCAGAGAAGGGCAACCAAACTGATAAGAGGCATGGAGGAGCTCAGCTATGAGGAAAGATTAGAGGAACTGAATTTATTCACCCTTGATAAGAGGAGATTAAGGGGGGATATGATCAACATGTATAAATATATAAGGGGTCCATATAGTGAACTTGGTGTTGAGTTATTCACTTTAAGGTCAACAAAGAGGACAAGGGGGCACTCTTACGATTTCATCTCCAAATAAGGAAAGGTTTCTTCACAGTAAGAGCTGTGAAAATGTGGAATAGACTCCCTGCAGAGGTGGTTCTAGCCAGCTCAGTAGATTGCTTTAAGAAAGGCCTGGATACTTTCCTAAATGTACATAATATAACTGGGTACTGACATTTATAGGTAAAGTTGATCCAGGGAAAATCCGATTGCCTCTCGGGGATCAGGAAGGAATTTTTTTCCCCTGCTTTAGCAAATTGGAGAATGCTCTGCTGGGGTTTTTTTTTGCCTTCCTCTGGATCAACTGTGGGTATAGAATGGGGTATATGGGATTGTATGATATATATATGTGTATATATATATATATATTTTTTGTTTAATTTGTGGTTGAACTGGATGGACTTGTGTCTTTTTTCAACCTAACTAACTATGTAACTATGTAACCTCTTTGGGTACATTTTGATGATTTGTCCCATATTGCCTTGTTGGCGATATTCGTCCTCTATGTTTTTTATCTCTATATTTCTTTTGTAATGGATACACTCATCGGCCACTTTATTAGGTACACTTTGTTAGTACCGGGTTAGACCCCCTTTTGCCTTCAGAACTGCCTTTATTTTGTGCGGAAACATTTCTCAGAGATTTTGGTCTATATTGACATGTTAGCTTCACGCAGTTGCTGCAGATTTGTTGGCTGCACATCCATGATGTAAATCTTCTGCTCTACCACATCCCAACGGTGCTCTATTGGATTGAGATCTGGTGATTGTGGAGGCCATTGGAGTGCAGTGACCTCATTGTTTATTTCATGATAATGATTTGAGCTTTGTGACCTGGTGCATTATCCTGCTGGAATTAGCCACCAGAAGATGGGTACACTGTAGTCATAAAGGGACGGACATGGTCAGCAACAATACTCAGGTAGGCCGTGGCATTTAAACGATGCTCAATTGGTAGGAAGGGGCCCAAAGTGTGCCAAGAAAATATCCCCCACATCATTACATCACCACCAGCCTGAACCATTGATACAAGGTTGGATGGATCTAGACTTTCATGTTGTTTACGCCAAATTCTTACCCTACCATCTGAATTACGCAGCTGAAATCGAGACTACTCAGACCAGGCAACGTTATTTTCAATCTTCTATTGTCTGATTTTGGTGAGCCTGTTCGGATTGTATCCTCAGTTTCCTGTTCATAGCTGACAGGAGTAACACCTGATGTGGTCTTCTACTACTGTAGCCCATCTGCTTCAAGGTGCAATGTGTTGTTCATTCAGAGATGGTATTGTGCATACCTTGATTGTAATGAGTGGTTATTTGAGTCAATGTTGCCTTTCTATCATCTGGAACCATTCCCCTCTGATATGAACAAGGCATTTTCTTCCACACAACTGACGCTCACTGGATATTTTCTTTTTTTCTATGTGGTGCCCATAAGCCTCAATAGGAAAAAAGGCTGTGTGCCCTGTTTAACTTAAATACAACTACATTTTCTCCCAAGGGCTTTAATGCAGTGGCTATATTAAGTAAGTACAAAAAGTAAAACAATTATTTTATTGGTACAAATGTTACAATCCAATATCAAAACAAGAAAAAAGGAAATACTGTTATAAAATATGAGCTCTGGTATCAGTAACCCCAATAGTACAATCAATGTCCTAAAACAACACAGGTAAGTATGAGGGAATTTCTAAAATAGATTGCGGCTTAGAAGACCCAATGTGTTTCAATTATACTACAAAATCTTCATCAGGGGGATTAGGACATCTAGATTAAAACAGATTACCTTGATTACATTCTCTGCTGATCCACCTGTTTATGTTTACACAGTGTTTCCTTATTGAATACAACTGTTCATTGAGCTTAGTTTTTTTTATCCTTTATGTCCATAGAGTTGCCTTTCTATTGGAAGTGTTTTTTTTTTTTATTCAATACAAGCTTAGATTTAGACTCTTATATAATTTAATAGCTATGGATATTTTGCAGAGAATGCCAGATCAACACACTCTTGCATGTTTAATCAGACCTCCTATTGACATACTACTTTGCCAGAATCTCCATGTGCACACCATCTTAAAGCTGGTAAGCTCAGACCATTCCCCAGCACTGTTTTGGACACAACAACCCCTGTGTAAATGTACACATGAATAACCCATATTCTTTTTATTGTAGATGTGCCTTGCTTCGTGTCCCCCCAGTGAGTGCATGCGTGGTCTCCTGTGGGCCTGAATTTTAGTTTGTTTGCCCTGGATGGTGTTCAATTCCCCCTATTTTGGAAGGTATGATATTTTGTGTATAATCAAGAAAGAAATAACATACTGTAATACTGTTACTGTGCATTTTCTTCAACTACATATGTTTTATTCTAGATGTCCTAATCCCCCTGATGAAGAATTTGTAGTATAATGGAAATGCGTTGGAGTTTTCTAAGCAGGAATCTGTTTTGAAAATTCCCTTATACTTACCTGCTTTGTTTTAGGACATGGATTGTACTTTTGGGGTTACTTATATCAGAGCTCATAATTTTTTTATTTTTTACATAAAGACAGAAAGAGCTCATATTTTAAAACTGTATTTCCTTTTTTCTGGTTTTGATATAGGATTTTTTTATATTTGCACCAATAAAATAAATAATTGTTTCACATTTTTGGGTAATTACTCAATATATCCGCTGCATTAAAGCCCTTGGGAGAAAAATTTTTTGTATTTCCTTTTTTTTCCGGACCATTCTCTGTAAACCTTAGAGATGGTTGTGCGTGAAAATCCCAGTAGATCAACAGTTTTTTAAATGCTCAGACAGAAGGCTAAAGCGTCTATGAGATTTGGTTCTGTGTTTACTTTATTTATTGATGTTTTTTGTTGGTGTTGGCACAACCATGCCACGTTCAAAGTAACTTAAATCCCCTTTCTTCCCAATTCTAAAGCTCAGTTTGAACTTCAGCAAGTCGTCTTCACCACATCTAGATGCCTTAATGCATTGAGTTGCTGCCATGTGATTGCCTGATTAGCAATTTGTGTTACCAAGCAATTAAACAGGTGTACCTAATAAAGTGGCCGATGGGTGAATGTTCAGCTTGTATCTCTTTATTATATCAAAACACAATTAAAAAAGATTGAAAATAAAGTACCATTCCTTATGCTGAATAAAAAAAAAAGAAATTAACTAAAAAGTTAGACCCACTTTCTGCACAGCAGCACAGCCGATTGGCTCCTTGTGCTGCTTCCTCCTCCTTCTCTCTCTGAGTTCTAACAAACAGGGACAAGAAGCTTATACAAAGTCAAATTAAGGTACTTAGGGCCCCTTTCACAAGATACAGTGAAGATATTTGCCAGCACACCATGGAGCGACACAAATAGCGTCCAAAAGGGTGATTTATTGCATGATCACAACACAAGGATAGTGCAACGTTTCGGAGCCACGCAGGGCCCCTTCGTCAGGCATGTGATGTGATGCCTGACGAAGGGGCCCTGCGTGGCTCCGAAACGTTGCACTATCCTTGTAATGGTGTGCTGGCAAATATCTTCACTGTGACTTGAACCAGTATCCAGCTGGTTGTTGCTTCAGCACCCAAATCCGAGAACGCTTCCAGGAACGTGTACGATGGGAAAATGAAGTACCGTATTTATCGGCGTATAACACGCACCTTTTCCCCCTTAAAATCGAGGGAAAGTCGTGGGTGCGTGTTATACGCCGATACCCCCCCAAAAAAGGGACAAAAATGGCAAGTGCCACCCAAAAATAGTGAGCCCTACCGAAAAAGACTGAATTGCGGCCAAAAAAAAAACGAAGCGGCGCCGGAAAAGACAGAGCCGACTGTTCGGCTCCGCTCGTAGTCCCGCCTCCCTGCGCTCGCTCCAGAAACAGCAGGGAGGTGGGACCGCGAGCGGAGCAGAACAGTCGGCTCTGTCTTTTCCGGTGGCGCTTCGGTCTTTTTCGGCCGCAATTCGGTCTTTTTCGGCAGCGCACGCAACAGAGCGTCTCGGCGGCGGGAAATTTAAACCCAGGCAAGATGGCAAATGATGCTGGCAAGCTACGATGACACTGAGCAAGCTACAATGACGCTGGGCAAGGCTGCAAATGACGCTGGGCAAGGCTGCAAATGACGCTGGGCAAGGCTGCAATGATGCTGGGCAAGCTACAATGACGCTGGGCAAGCTACAATGACACTGGGCAAGCTGCAATGACACTGGGCAAGCTGCAATGACACTGGGCAAGCTGCAATGACACTGGGCAAGCTGCAAATGACGCTGGGCAAGCTGCAAATGATGCTGGGCAAGCTGCAAATGACGCTTAAATGTACGTTTTTTTTTTTCCCCTAAACTTCCCTCCTAAAACTTTTTTCCTTAAAATGCCCTCCTAAACTTGGGGTGCGTGTTATATGCCGGTGCGTGTTATACGCCAATAAATACGGTACTACTTTCACAAGATAAACCCACTTGGATCTGCCTATCCGTTTTTCAGGTGGATCTGCACGGGCCACCCATTGACTTGTATGAGCAGGTGGATATCAGTGGAGATGTGTCCGCGCACACCCGCCTGCCATCCGATTCGACGAGATCCGCTCAAAACAGACAGATGGTGATACATTCGCCATCCGTCCAGCGGATCGGGTGAAAATGGACATGCTGTCAGTTTTTTTCCGATCTCCCCATAGAGATCAGCGGGGCTCTGACAGGTCCGTCCCTGCATAGTGAGCAGAAACGGACCTGTCATCCACTGGCTCATCGGGGATCAACGGAGCGATTCCCTGCTGAGCCAGCAGAGTGTGAAAGGGGCCTTACACTGCTTGCATTTTTTTTAAAACATTTAAGGATGTATTAATGATTACAGAGTTGCAGTAATTTGTGTATTTTTTCTGCCCAGAGTTTAGCTTTAACAACTAGTTTATTTTTGCCCTAAATTTCTTTAACATAAAATCTTCAAAAGATTATTTCACAGGAAGGCAGCAACAATGTCAATAGGGATATTTTGCTTATTATAAGTTAGAAGAAATGAATTTGAAGGAGATGGAAAAACAGACTAATACGGGCATCAGAGTTACCTGCAACTGTGAAAATGAGCCTGAAACAAGAGTTAATTTGGATGGCAAAGGCGGCAGCTCAACTGGCAGTAATATTTCTCATTTAGCGTTAGAAAAGACTTGTTGTCTACACTGCAGACCCAGCCTGTGAATGAGTAAGGATTTATGGTGCTGCTCATTTTATTTGTTAGATGCATTTAAGCATTGTTCTCTTGCACAATAAAATGTCACATCTGATCAGTAAAACTGCCAGGATCAAAAACCCTTACACAGTCTGGTTGTTAAGCAAAATAAACTGTGAAAGGAGCCCACGGAAGGTTGAACATCTGCAGAAATTGGCATCATGTGGCTTCTCGCTTGCAGCCGAGTGTCTTCAGTGGCTGACAGGTCATGCTGAGACTTTTAGTTTAAACTATAACTAAAGAGATACACTACATCAGAAAAAAAGTTTATACTGAGGACCTACATAGGAGCTTAAAGTAAACCTATACTTGCAATTCCATAAAGTTTATTTAAAGAGACCCTGTCACGACACCCAGTCGGGGCAAAGTGACTGTAGTTATGTAAAGACCTCCCATGGCCCACAGATACCTCTCAAGCGATCCCCTGCTGCTCATTGCTATGTTGCAGCCACCAATAAAATACCGGGCATTGGAGCCCAGAGGAAGCAGTGATGTCACCCCCTCTATTATCTGACCATGCTTTGGCCTCGTAAGCAGAAGAACCAGGTATTTTGTGCAAGCTACAAAGAAAGGAACATTGGGGGATTACTGGATAGGCAGATAGTAGGTCAATGGAGGCGGCTTTAGACAGGCACTGTAACTTTGCCCTGAATGTCTCTTTAAATATCCCCATATCTTGGACTTATCTTCACTCACTCGCTGCCCTGTTCACCGGAGTGAAGAGGAAAAAAAGCCCTGTGCCAGTTTCCAAGTCAATTTGGTTGGAGCTTACAAAGAACGAAAGTACTCAGGTCTTGTGTTTGGCTACTTGGGTACCCAGTGCTGCACTGTGAGTGGAAGGGAAGAGGATTTTATGTTCCCCCAAGCACCAGATTTTTTACTTTGTTTTAGTGGGCGAATGGAAAGATGTATTTGTGAGAGGAAACCAAATATTAAACAGCAGGGAAGGGGGTGTGGGGTGAAGCTGGATAATTAAGCGAAGCTGCTACGCTGCCCTGCGTGCCCAGTACAGACTCAGAATTAGCATATGTCAAGGCAAAAAAACATTTAGTATATCTCTGCAACACATACAGTGGCAAGATGACCAGCAGAGTACTGGATGCTGAGCGTCATCTGTATTTCAGCACCCGGCACTAAGAGAACACCTGTAGTACTGTCAGAAAGAATGATCTCCACTCAACAGTAAAATGTTCAGCCCAAGCTGGATGGGGGGGGGGGGAGAGATAGGAACCACTGACCACCAATGCAGGGGGGGGCTAACAGCACTGACAAGCAACACAAATATAGGAGGGGGGGTTAACAAAATATTAGGGCTGCAACTGACCAGTAATGCCAAGGGGAAGGAAGGGGGGGCAGGGTGGTAACAGCACGGCCACTGACCAGCAATGCAAGGAGGGGGGGTTAGCACTGGCCCTGACCAGCAGGGGAGGGGAGGGGGGTAATAGTACTGGCACTGACATCCATGCAGGGGGTTGTTTATGCAGACACTGAAGACAATACTGGTTGCTTGTTATTCCATCCACTAAATCAAAAGTTGAGTGTTATTTTTGTGCCCGTGGACACATGATGGAGTTTTTTTTTACTGCATCCACTAACACCAATGGTGGGGGTTACTATTGTGACTGACACCAACGCAGGGTGTTGTTATTGCTGCTGCCACTGACACAATGGTGGGAATTTTATTATTTCTGACACCAATGCTAGAGATATATATTGCAGCCACTAACATGAATGCTGAGGATTATTATTGCAGCCAGTGACAACAATGATGGGAGTTACTATTACTGACACCAGTGTACACTGCAGTACATTAAAAAAATGTAGCAGGATGGAAACTGTCTTTGCCAGGACTTCTCAACAAGGGGGGGCGTGACCAGATGAGATGAGGGAGAGTGAGTGAGGAGTGTGTGCAGCGTCCCGTCTCCCTCCTGCCTCCTGCTCACTCTATTAAATAAATGCTGTGATTCAAACGCTTACGGTTACCGAGCCGACTGACTTCCGATGCCTGTGACCCTGTGATGTCTAGATCCTGACTAGATCCGAAGCTCAGCTGCTGAGTGAGAGAGGCGGCGGTGCGGGGAACGGACTCGGGCTGTGACGAGCCCAGTGCACCAGCGTGTCTGTCAGGCTGATTCTCAGCGCCCGTACCTCTCCAGACGCAGGATCGACCAGCGTGTGTCTGGGGGCTGGCCGTCCCAGAAGGAGGCGGCAGGGGGTGTGAGAGGCTCTGGCTGCTTCCCTCTAAGGAAGTGAGATCTGACGGCCCGTGAGCGGGGGGCAAGCCGGCCGGATTCCAGTACTCTATCCAGTAAATTAAACTACACTGCCAGGAGGAGCACAGCCTGAACCCCCGAACCCAGCGGATAACTGCGAGAAGCTACTTCTGACTGTGAGTACTCTAAGCCCTAAACGAACTATAGTGGTTTTCTACTTACCATTTTTACATAGCCTGGGGACATTCACCCCCACTCGGTGTCCCAGAAGATCTGTTAGTGGGCTGGCTATTGACTGGGCATTAGGACGGATTCTAGGACTTTATCCACCTTATAGCCACACTGCATGAACTGTGAACCGTGAGCTGAGGGGCACGCACCTGACAGGCCGCCCAGAGGTTACAGCAGGGGAACCTGTGAGAGGGAACCCCCAAATAAGGAGAAGAGCGGGGGAAGAAAAAGGAAAGGGGTAAGGGATTGCCCGGGACTGTATACAGCTGATTACTGGGGGTCCCCTCCTTCCAGTCACTGACGTTGTTGGCCTCGGTTCTCCCTTTTTTTTTTTGTCCTTTTTTTTGAGATAGTGGAAATCGAAAGCTCATCCTGCACACCTGCACTGACGGACTTCAAAAACTGAGCCTATATCTTTCCAACAGCTTTCTTAAGGACTGGCTTGAGATATATCCAGAACTTTGGTTTTGCGTTTAGTGTTGGGGTAGATTCACTTTAAAGTGGTTTCCGCTTATACCTAATCTCCCCTTCCCCCTCCCCCCTTTCTAAATCGGCGGCAGTACGTGCGAGCACTTTTTCTTTCTCTTTTTCTTTTCTCCCTGAGGCACCCCCAGAAAAAGGGGAAAAATCCGGTATTGACTTGTTGTATACTAATAAATATGCCTTCACAACGTACCACAAAGGCAAGCCAGGCGGCCAGCCAGGCAAGCCAAGCAGCTGCCAAACTGGAGAAATTCGCCCACACTCCTGGGCAAGCGATGGCCCAGACCCCCCCAAAAAACACGATTCAGGGCCAGCAGCCCCAGACAGCTCGGACAGGTGGGTCGGTGGGGGGAAGAAAAAGCCAAGGAGAGATCCAAGTTTTAACACACACCACCCAGATACCACCAGTGGAGGGGGGGGAGCCGGGGGGAAGGTTACAAACACAGGATACAGAGGGTACCCCGATCCTGGGGAGTAGCCCCGGCGGGGCGGAGGGGCCTGATCCAACACTGAAGGAAGTATTGGAGGCTATTAACTCTTGCAGAACCTCCTTGAACGATATGAACCACCAGCTGAAAACAATACATGAGGATCTTTCTTGTATTAGGAATGAGCTACAAAAAGTTCAGGAGAGGACCACAATCTTGGAGGATAGACTAAGTTTAGTTGAAGATGATTTGGCCCCATTAAAACGTGAAATGAGTGAAATTAAAGATTTCCTGAATAAACAAGCAAACAAAATGGACGAGATCGAGAATAGGATGAGAAGGAAGAACATTCGTGTGGTAGGCCTCCCAGAACATTCTGAGGGTCCAGACCCTGCCGCCTTCTTAGAAAAGTGGCTTTCGGAGATTTTCGGGCAGGACTCTTTTTCTTCGTTTCTTGCGGTAGAAAGAGCTCACAGAGTCCCCTCGAGACTCGTTAACCCCGGAGCCCCCCCAAGACCGCTTTTGGCAAAATTATTATTTTTCAAAGACAAAGTAACGATAATTCGGAAAGCGAGGGAACTGGGTAATATTCTCTATAACGGTACGAGGGTGTCCATTTACCCTGACTATTCACCAGACCTTCAAAAAAGGAGAGCCAAATTCGGGGAGGTGAAACGTAAACTGCGCCAAGTCAACCTTACATATGCCTTGCTATACCCAGCAAAATTGAGAGTGATGGCTCCGGGGGGGACTATATTCTTTGATTCTCCCGAGGTGGTAGAGGACTGGATTAAAAAATTCAAAGAATGACTTCCAGATCATGAGGACTAACTTTGCACGCTGGGGGTGCGGTTCTTTTTTTTTTTTTTTTTTTTTTTTTCGGGGGGTAGGAGGAGTTGACGTTTGGATGGGGGGGGGGGGCGGGAGTGGTGGGCGACACTCGGGGGTTTTTTTTTTTTCCCCTCTTTTTTTTTAAATTTTCTTTTTTCTCTTTCCGTGGTGTCGCCTCCCCCTTCCCCCCCCCCCACCCCCTTCCTCTTTTTTTTGTTGTTTTTTTTTTTTTTTTTTTGTTTTGGAGGCGGGGATTGAGACGGGAGGGACTGATAGAGAGGAAGTATGACACTATTGAGCAAGGGGATGCAGCAGGATGTTCTTAGGGAACGTATGTTGAGTATGACACTATGGAACAATTTTTGCACTGGGAGGGAGGGGGATGATTGGTTAGATATGGTGAAGGGGAGGGTTAGGGATAGGGACTATAAAAAGCAACAGACACTACATTTTTTTTTGTTCATAAGGTGTGTTTGGGTTGGTCACAAGAGAAGGCCCTCGGCCGAACCTAGGAAGGTTAAGTATGAGAGATGCAAACAGAGTGTAGGGTACGATAGTGGTGAATGTGTGGGTGAATGGGTGAGGTATAATAAGTTCACAAGGCATAAGTATGCACGGAAAAATGTTGTACAGGTAAAAACTCACGTTCACAGTTTAAGATGGGATAGTATGGTACCACAAGTACTAAAAATAAGAATTAAATGGTTCACTATAATGAGCACGAGATTAAGGATTAATGTTGTTAATGTAATCACTTATTATTATAACCACGTATGATTAACACTACACAAGAGGGTAAAAAAAAGCTCACTATTTGTTCCTGGAATGTAAGGGGACTGGGAGATCCAGGGAAGAAAGCTGCAGTACGATCTATGGTTAAGTCCTATGGGAGTTCTATCGTGTGTCTCCAGGAGACCCATTTTACCAATGCTTCCTTAACCAGGTTAGGGTGGGGGGAATTTGCCGTTCAGTTCCACTCGGTTCATTCATCTTTCTCCAGAGGTGTTAGTATTTTGATCGGTTCAGGGATTACTTTTAACTGTATCCAAAGTAAGATCGACGACCAGGGACGGTATATTTTCCTACATTGTAAGATAGAGAACAGAGTGGTGCTACTTGCTAATGTGTATGTTCCCCCTCCTTTTAATTTTGAGGTTCTTCTCGGCTTTGTGGATTTTGTGCTGGAGAGGCCGGGCTTACCGGTAATGGTCATAGGTGACTTTAATATGGTCCTGGACTCGACAATAGATAGATTTCCCCATGGGACTCAACGGAGTGGGCTAGTGGATAGCCGTCTCCACCGTCTCCTGGGGGAAATGGGCCTGAAGGACATTTGGCGCCTGAGAAACCCTGGGATAAGGGGTTACTCCTGCTTCTCCAGCACATACTCCACACTGTCGAGAATCGACATGTTGCTTGGCAATGACGAATTGATGGCCATGATAGATAACATTAGGTACAGGCCAAGAAGTCTTTCGGATCATTCTCCTGTGACAGCCTCAATGGAGGTGGGGACGAGAAGTATCTATCGGGAGTGGAGAATCAATCCCTCCTGGCTGGAGTTAATGGGACATCCCCAAGAGGTCCTGGACGCTTTGAGGGATTGTATAGAGTGGAATAAAGGCTCGGCCCCCCAGGGGGTAGTCTGGGACACACTCAAGGCTATCCTTCGGGGTTTGCTGATCCAGCAGATATCAAAAATAAAAAAACTGTCAAGAGAAGAGGAGGAAACCGCAGGGAACAACTTAATATCTGCAGAAGCTGCATACATAAGTAACCCAACACCTGTAAATTTTAGAACATGGACAGAGGCACAAAGGGTCTATCGCGTAGTCCTGCTGGGCAAAGCAGAACAAAAATACATCTTTCAAAAACAAGTCGCCTTCGGGGAGGGGGAAGGAATAAGTAGGATGCTCGCCCACCTGATTAGAACTAATTCTCCCTCATCGATGGTCCCATTGATTGACACAGGGGCGGGTAGGACATCTACATACACGCCCGAGATTGTGGACACTTTTCGGGAGTACTACGAGAGGTTATACCACTCCGAACAGGTAGATATGAAAGAGGAAATGGATTCATTCTTCGAGGGGTTGACGGTCCCCTGTCTCTCTGAGGAGGACAGGGCCACGTTAGATGGCCCTGTCACCCTGGAGGAGATACAGCGGACCGTCCGGGAAATGGCAGGTCAGAAGTCCCCAGGACCGGATGGCCTTCCCATTGAAATTTATCGTAAGTATGGGGAGGTGCTTTTACCCGAACTGTTAGAGGTTCTTAATTCCTCGGTACTGAAAGGCGAGCTACCCAAATCAATGATGGAATCGAGCATAATTGTGATCCCCAAGGAGAATAAGAACCCACTTTCCCCCGCCTCATATAGACCCATTGCGCTTTTGAATTCAGATATTAAAGTGTTAGCAAAGGTCTTGGCGGCCAGGTTAAACAAAGTTATTCATAAACTGGTACATAAAGACCAATCAGGATTTATTCCTGGCAGGTCTTCTAGTTTAAACATTAGACGCCTTTTTTTAAATCTCCAACTACCCGTGGAAGATGGAGGCAATAGGGCTGTCCTTTCCTTGGATGCCGCCAAGGCTTTTGATTCCCTTGAATGGAAGTACCTCTGGAGAACTCTATCGGAATTTCGGGTGGGCCCGAACTTTGTTAAATGGGTAAGGCTCCTATACAGCTCTCCGGGGGCAAGAGTGAAAGTAAATAATGAACACTCTACCAGGTTTCGATTGCTGAGGGGGACGAGGCAGGGGTGCCCTTTGTCGCCCCTCCTCTTCGCCCTCGCAATCGAACCTTTGGCTCTCTCCCTGAGATCATCCCCTGAAATAAAAGGGTTCAAACGAGGGGACTTGGAGGAAAAAGTGATACTCTATGCAGATGATCTCCTTCTTCTGCTTAATGACACTCAGGAGTCTCTACGCGAGACCATGGGCAGAATTAAAAACTTTGGCCTCTTGTCAGGATTAAGAATTAACTGGGATAAATCACATCTACTTCCTATAGACCCTATACTTCTCCCCCTACCACACGAAGCAAACCAACTCCAAATAGTTCAGAAAATAAAATATCTGGGTATTAATATTTCAAGAGACCCTAAACAATTTGTTATAGAAAACCTGGTCCCACTTTTGAACAAATTTAAAGGGAAAACCCAAATTTGGAAAAATCTCCCCCTGTCTGCAGCAGGTCGGTGTAATTTAATAAAAATGGTGCTCATGCCACAACTTTTATATATTCTCCATAATTCACCAATATGGATCTATAAAAAGTGGTTTAACAGGGTTGACACTATATTTAGAGAACTGGTTTGGAAAGGGGGGACCTCCCGGATTAGCCTTAGAACATTACAACTTCCAACTGGGTCAGGTGGAGTTGCCCTGCCGCATCCTTTCAGATATTTCTTAGCGGCTCAGCTGCAACATATTGGGGGATGTGAGGCTGAGAAAGAGGGGCCAGAGTGGAAGATCCTTCTCCACAAATCCCCACATAAGTCTTTGATGGAGATTCTGGAGGCAGGGACCTTCCAGAAGGGACTTCCCACCCAGGACCTGATGGCTAAAGTTTGGGGTACTGTAAAAAAAATGATGGGATATGGAGGGTTTACAGTTTTTTCCCCGTTATGGGAGAATGTTAATCTGTACGAAATCCGAAAGATGGGGACTGTTAAAGAATGGGAGAGAGTGGGTTTAAAATACATTGCTCAGATCTATCATGAGGGCAGGATTAGAAGCTTCCAGGACCTTAGAGAACTTTTTTCCCTCCCCAGGAAGTCTTTCTTTAGATACCTGCAGGTGAGACATGCCCTGGCAGCACAGTTTAAAGGTGAACCACCAGAATGGACTAACATGCAGGTACTACAGAGTGTGGCAGGGGCGGGAACCCGTAAGGGGATGATATCTAATCTATATCTACATCTATATAAAGGGAATAGGGAAGGTACACAATTATGTCCACATAAAGTAAAGTGGGAGAGAGACGTGGGAACCATCTCAGCTCTCCAATGGGAAAGGATACTCGAACTCGCCCCAATGGTCTCACTTTCCCCCCCTCAGAAGATGTCACACCTTTTTCTATTATACCGCGCCTATTATACTCCAAACAAGCTCTTTAGGTTCGGCCGTAGGCAAGATGATAAATGCCCTAGATGCAGGAGACCAGGGGGAGATCTTGTCCACATGTTCTGGAGATGTCCAAAATTATATGGATACTGGAAAGAGGTGGTGGACAAGGTCTCCCAGATATTCAATACCCATCTTGAGCTGGACCCCATTCAGTGCGTTCTTGGGGGAGGAGAGGGAGGGGGCAGGCCTAAGGAAGGTCAGATCGCGGTTTTGCGCTGTCTTTTCCAGGCCAGGCTACTAATTGCTCGGAGGTGGCAGTCCTCTACCCCTCCGTCAGTTAATGAGTGGGAGCAAAATATGGATAGAGTGATCATGAAGGAGAAAACTATATATACAAAACGAGAGAGCCTTGCTAAATTCCATTTATTATGGAATCCATGGATCGAGAGAGGAACTTGAGAATGCTTTAGATAAGTGCCAACCAAACCTAATTAGTTAGGTAAAAAGAACTGAGTGGACGAAATGACACTAACAGAGAGCAAGAGGATGGATACGAGAGCTAGGGGGTGAATGCAAGGAGGTATGAGTGAGTTAGAACACACTTTAATACGCTTAACGATTTTTGCTTAACATGATCTGTGTAAGAGAGATGAATGAGATTGTGTATAATTGTGTATAATTTGTATTTGTAAAAAAAAAAAATTTGAAATAAAGACATAAAGTTAACAAAAAAAAAAAATATCAAATTCATAAATTTCCTCTTGTGTTTCAGTCTCTATAACTAGCAAGAGATAAGACAATGCTTTTAATCTAGGGAACTGGGCACCTTCTGTTGTATACATAATATGCATCAAGTAATTGTAGAGAAACGCAGTTTATTTGCCTGTGACATGCCCACGGTTTATTGCTTACCCTTTGTAAATAATCTTCAGAGTATTGTAAAGTGTCATTCGGAGAAATGCCTGAGAGGTTAGAATTCTGGCTGCAGGATCCAGAAGCCAAATTCATATGTTCAGCTTTGTAAAAGAGGTGGCGGCTTGTAGAATTAGCCTGTGGCTCCAGGACATATGCTCGGTTTTCAAGTGTAATTAATCCCCTGAAAATAAACAAACAACGCTCTCATTGATGTACATGTTTAAATATTCATATACAATGTTCAGATACATGCCATACATGCCATTTGTAAACCCATACCTATAGTACAAGTAAACATAAAACCATTATATTATGCAAAGCATATGGCAGATGAGGAGCACATTTAATGGCCATTATCACTCTAGAGAAATGTGTAGTCATAACCCAATGTAAATTACAAAGATCTGTAGTGAACTGACTTCTAAAAACATGAACACGAAGTGCGACGACAACAAAAAAATAATGCAACAATCTTTCATTCTTAACTCAGCATTGCATAAAAAGCAAACTGATGAAAATCTAAGGCCTCTTCCACACTGAGAAAAGTGGGATTGATGTCACATCCTTGCCAGCTCAGTTTTTGTAGAGTGAAAACCGGCAGACCCAGCTCTATGGGAGGAATCCACTTGCTGTTTACAATAGGCTACATCTGATCCAAACTGGTTTGCTAAAATGGAAAAGCTAGCAGTTCTCTCCCTTTTTTTGGGGGGGGCGACCAGAACATACCCATAGGTAGCCGCACCCAAGGACCTGCATGTCCATAGGACTGCATGGACCTTCTGGTCAGATCCGTCTAAAAAACAGACCGACAGACCTGATTGGAATGCCCATGTGAAAGGGACCTAACCTTTTCCTACTCAGCTTTAAGGTAAGCCTCTAATGAAGGGGAATTACCAAAGCTTCCAATGCCATTACTATGACTAGTGGTGTGCGCCACTTTAACAAAGCAGATAGACTTATCTCTACCACTTGCGTCAGTTTAAAGTTTTCAGAATGAAATAAAACTGGTGTAGGGTCTACACCTAATTGACAAAGCGATTGCAGAAGTTTTCTGTATACGAAATTGCTGCAGATACCCACCAGTTTTAGCCTTGCCTACAGGATGTGAACTGTCAGCAGATAGTACACATGCCTCTCTGCCTATGCAGTGATGACACTGCATG
Source organism: Lithobates sylvaticus (assembly GCA_028564925.1). Taxonomy (NCBI): domain Eukaryota; kingdom Metazoa; phylum Chordata; class Amphibia; order Anura; family Ranidae; genus Lithobates; species Lithobates sylvaticus. The sequence continues at coordinate 40,206,672 of CM053036.1, read as the reverse complement.
AGCAGAGCCTGCAGGATTACCAGCCTTAATCCTCCATCTTGTTCTCACCTGAAAAGTGGGTTTGGGCATGGTGGCCAGGCAGAGGGATTCAGAGCACGGAGCTCCAGTTGAACTGCTCTGTTCCATGTTTGACTTAAAGAGGTCCCTTCTTTCATTTCTGGACAGGTAGCAGCAATGGAAGAAGCTGTAGGCTGATTGTCCAGTGTCAAAGTGGTGCATACCATGTCAGAGATGACAAATAAGAGCCAAAATAGTCCCTCTAAACCTAGTAATGCAAAGGCCTGCAACATCTCAGGGGCAACACCACCTGTTAAGTATTTAAGAGACTTAGGCAGTTCCTCTGCGGCAGAACACTCAGACCGAAGGCAGGTCAAATGATGATTCTGCAGGAAAAAGTGTGGAGCTATGCTTATGGCCTCCTCAATCAAAGCCAGCAATCAAGAGAGCTGCAGAAGGTGGGGGGTGAAGATTTCATCTCCCACTGCTTGTAATAGCAATCAAGCAGCTAGTTAGCCACTCTGATTGCCATTACAAGAGAGCTGACCGTCCGCTCTAGAAAAAGGCACTACAGTGATGAATGCAGCTGCAGGCATCACCAGGGTACAACCACTTGAAGTCGAATAACGTACTATGTATGTGTTTTGGCGGCAAGTGGTTAAAAAAAAAAAATTTCGGCACTGCAATTTTTTGTTCATATAATTTATATTCATGCATTGTTACCAGTTTCTGTATGCTCGGTATAAGTACGTGCCAATTCTGTATCAAATTGCATCACGGAACTGCTGACTGTTTAGTGTCCGTATAACGAGTAGTTGACCTGCCAGACTGGGATCTGTGCGTTTGTTTATATGGATGACTCGCAGATAGGTCAGCTAACAAACTGCATGTGGTGGCAGACTACCCTAAAGCCCTGTACACACAATGAGAATATCAGATACAAAAGTTAAGTTACATATGTGCCTGGGAAAAAGATCTGAAGGTCACGTTCTCCCAAAAACAAAAAGAAAAAATACTGAGATCCGTGCACAAAACATCAATAGCAAGTAGATACCAGGAGGGGGGATATAAGATCCTTACCCGGTGGTATAGAACCCCAAGCATGCTACATGAGATATTCCCACAGACGCCAAATACATGCTGGCGATGCGGGAAATCAGAGGGTACAATGCTGCATATTTTTTGGGAATGCGATAAAATTAGAGAATACTGGAAGATGGTGGAGGAAACAGTAAAGCAAATTACAGGGGTGTCTCTTGGAGAAAACCCGGCTGCATTTTTACTAAACGATGTTCCAATGTCGGTTGAAAAATATAAAAAATCATTACTAAAACATCTTCTCACGGCGGCGAGAGCCTGTATTCCTGCTCTCTGGAAAAAAGATGTACCTCCCACGAGGGCCCAATGGTGGGCCAAAGTGGGAGAAATCCAACAAATGGAAAATTTGACAATGACAATTAGAGACCAGGAGGAGAGGTATGGGGCCACATGGGCACCCTATTTTTTATATAGGGGGGAGGCGGGTGGGGGTGGGGTTGGGTGATGCCTGGGGGGGAGGGACGAGGGGGGAGACTTTATTTTTATATAAAAGGACTTTATTTTTTTTTTATTTTTTTTCCCTTTTTTCCTTTTTTGTTTTATAAGGGCAATAGGGGGATTAGAGGGAATCCCAAAGGAATAGTGGAAGTAAAATATAAGCCATAGAATATGTACTTGACAGATGTGATGTTACAAAATAAGTTAAATGTAAAAGATGAAATGTGTTGTTTAAAATGTTAAAATAAAAAGTAAAAAAAAAAAAAAAAGAATATCAGATGAATGATCGTCCATGTTTTTTGGCATGTTAATGTCATATGGAAAATGAGGAGGATACAACTTCGGAAGTGATAAATCGTTTTGTATTGTATTCTTTGTTTCCGAGCATCCGATTTTTTCCGGACGAATACTGTACTGATTAAAAAGGAAAATTGTTTGTTCTGGTATCGCACGAGAACATTTTTCTTGTTTGTTCCTTCAGATAATTTAGCATGAACTGTCATGATCTGCTCTCGAAAGCGGTGTACTAATGATCAGATTATCATACAATCGCTTAGAAGTGGGCAGAATAGTGTCCCCCATCAGTGAGATGAATAGTGCCCAAAGGACCGGATAAAGGCAAGCAAAGGGCTTCATCTGGCCACAGTTTGGCGACCTCTGGCGTAGAAAGAAATTTTTTTTTGTCCAATTTTCTGAACGTGTGGCTTAAGTCGTGTGTCTGGTATGTGTAGGTGTGTGTGGCAGTGGGAAAAGTCAAAACGCAAGGATTATAGCTTGAAGGGTAGCTTGAAGAATCTCAGATGTGTGAAGTAATCACATGGATGTTCCACAGCTCTTAGGTCGGCCATACATGGAGAACATTTTTTTCCTGCAACCACAGGTTATTTTGTTTTTTCCTACCCAAAATAAGCTCTTGTCTCATTCCTCCTTTACCAAAACAAGGTGCTCACTCTGGTTAGTCGCCATAGGTGTGTATCCTGTGTATGGATTGGGGAACTTTGGGTTCTTGTAGCAACATACCATCATGTTAGTCAATTTTCATGGACATGTGGTGGACAGTAATATCTCCCATATCAACCTCCTTCATCCCTATAAACCTCAGTACCACCATTCCTGATGGGGACCATACCTGATGGAGCTATGGAAGACTCCAGGGAGTGCAGGGACTCAAGCAGGAGAGGTGCAGAGGACTACATAATAGGCTGCAGGTGTCAGGTCCGTGAGTGGGTGCAACGCAGGCAACACCAGGACTGTTCGTGATCATGAGCTGGAGCGACCTATTACAGCGGGACTATTCCCCATGTGTTTGTGATCCAACATGTTGCACTACAACACAGGAAAAACTTACCTTAGGGCAGGCCTCAAATACTCACGAACCAGCTGCTGGTACCAGGAGAAGTCCAGGTCACTATAGGCGGGCAGCAAAGCTAAACTGAGGAAGATTCATGTGCCCCCTGTGATAAGGAGCAGTAGCAGGAATGTGTTACCTCCCACTAAATGATGGAAATACGAGTGTGGAGCATGCACAGGCAATGCTCCACCTAAAGGATTAGGGCTCAGCCATTCAGCAACTCTTCCTGAGGTAAATCGACAGAAAAATAGGAATAACAAGGGTGCCCAATGGTCCTGCCAATGAGGTAGAACCTGGTGCTCTGTCCACACAGAACACCCACAAAGTGTATCTTCAGAAAGAGAGTCCACTGCTCTGGGCCTGGAAACTTGGGTCTGGCAAAGCAACAATGCAGAGAACAGTGCCCAAAGGTCACTTATGCAAGGTCATGCAATTTCAGGCCTACCCAACAATCGCCTGGTCCAGCAGGGTCTGAGTAAGGCCTCCGAAGCCACAGCTGAGGATATGCTGATCTGGCTAGTTGTACAAAGAAGCCAATGTGTAGGCCTATCTTAACGAAAAATGGCTAGCTAAAATGTTAAACTTTTCTCAGTAGTGAACAGAAATCCATCCTGCTAGGACACTAGCAAAACACAAAGTTGAGGCATGCTGGGAGTGGAAGATATGGGATATGGCTGGCGGTTCGCAATGTCCAAATCCTCCTGTAGATGACAATATAACCCAGTTGTCTCTGAATTCCATATCCTACAACCAACAAGAGGCATTCTGCTGCACATATTCCTGTAATGTCAAAATGCAAATTATTATTATTTTTTTTATATATGTCCCACTGTATTATAGCGGTAGTAAAGTCGGCTTTTTATCTTGTACCTACAGGCAACCCTATAAACATGCACGGTTTAGGAGATATTTACCTTTGCAGCAACCAGTGACGTTACAAAACGCATGCGCACTGCGCTCCCAATGGACAGCATGCCATGTCAGCGTGGTGCGTTTGACTCCTGCCTGTATGCCCACTTTGCTCTACAAAACTATGCATTCTTTTTGTTAACATTTGTGGGCTACACATTCTCAAACTGTTCTAAAAGGCAATATTCCGTAGGCTAATTATGTAGCATAGTCTGCATCCATGGCAGGAAAAGGACTATCTGTGCTGCACTGGAGACTTTAAGACAGGCATGGCTGCAGGGTAGACTACTATTGCAGAAAATAGGAGCTTCCAGTGTTAAGCCGCCCTCCATCCACTAGGGGGTGCACTGAGAATGTGGACTGCTGGAGAGGATTGTGGGAGTTGTAGTTTCTACAGACTGAACTGGTTTTATATTCTAAAAGGAAAACACTTCAGCTCCCGGTAGTACTGTGGTGGAGAGGAGAAGGAGTGTTGTAACTTTCCTGGGTTGAGCAGAGGAAGAAAGGACGACTTGCAAAGAAACTGAGGCAGTGAGGGGACCATTGCAGTTGAGTGAGAGACACAGTGGCAGTCGTTCCAGAACATCAAAGGACACCCTGGATGCTGGTTGAGCCTGCTGCATAATTGGGGAGCCGGACACTGAAGACACTGATTGGGGTACACTTTGCCAGTAAGTAGAAGATTCCCTGCTGACACAGAGTGATGAGAGGCCACTGCCCAATCCTGCATTACACCTTGATAAAAGAGGGACAGAGTTGTCTAGAATAAATACAGTGGCAATACCTCTTAAAAGGGACATTGAGCGATCCACCACGTTTGGGTCCCAACGGACTGAGCAGCAGGAGGGATATGGCAGCAGTACTGACCACTGAACTGTTACTGTGGGGAAAACATATACAGTGCCTTGAAAAAGTATTCATACCCTTTGAGATTTTCCACATTTTGTCATGTTACAACCTAAAACGTAAATGTATTTTATTGGGATTTGATAGACCAACACAAAGCGGCACATAATTGTGAAGTGGAAGGAAAATGATAAATGGTTTTCCACATTTTTTTTTTACAAATAAATATCTGAAAAGAGTGGCATGCATTTGTATTCAGCCCCCTTTACTCTGATACCCCTAACTAAAATCTAGTGGAACCAATTGCCTTTAGAAGTCACATAATTATTAAAAAGAGTCCACCTGTGTGTAATTTAATCTCAATATAAATACAGCTGTTCTGTGAAGCTCTCAGAGGTTTGTCAGAGAACCTTAGTGAACAAACAGCATCATGAAGGCCAAGGAACATACCAGACAGGTCAAGGATGAAGTTGTGGAGAAGTTTAAAGCAGGATTAGGTTACAAAAAAATATCCCAAGCTTTAAACATCACACATAGCACTATTCAATTCATCATGCGAAAATGGAAAGAGTATGGCACAACTGCAAACCTAACAGGACAAAGCCATCCACCTAAACTGACAGGTCGGCAAGGAGAACATTAATCAGGGAAGCAGCCAAGAGGAGGAGCTGCAGAGATCCACAGCTCAGGTGGGAGAATCTGTCCACAGGACAACTATTAGTCATACACTCCACAAATCTGGCCTTTATAGAAGAGTGGCAAGAATAAAGCCATAAGAAGTCCCATTTGCAGTTTGCGAGAAGCCATCTGAGGGACACAGCAAACATGTGGAAGAAGGTGTTCTGGTCAGATGAGACCAAAACTGAACTTTTGGGCTTAAAAGCACAATGCTATGTGTGGCGGAAACCGAACACTGCCCATCCCCCTGAACACACCATCCCCACCGTAAAAACATGGTGGTGGTGGTATTATGTTGTGGGGATGCTTTTCTTCAGCAGGGACAGGGAAGCTGGTCAGAGTTGATGGGAAGATGGATGGAGCCAAATACAGGGCAATCTTAAAAGAAAACCTGTTAGAGTCTGCAAAAGACTTGACTGGGCCAGAGGTTCACCTTCCTGCAGGACAACGACCCTAAACATACAGCCAGAGCTACAATGGAATGGGTTAGCTCAAAGCATATTCACGTGTTATGATGACCCAGTCAAAGTTCAGACCTAAATCCAATTGAGAATCTGTGGCAAGACTTGAAAATTGCTGTTCACAGATGCTCTTAATCAAATCTGACAGAACTTGAGCTATTTTGCAAAGAAGAATGGGAAAAAAATTCACTCTCTAGATGTACAAAGCTGGTAGAGACATCCCCAAAAAGACTTGCAGCTGTAATTGCAGTGAAAGGTGGTTCTACAAAGTATTGACTCAGGGGGACTGAATATAAATGCACGCCACACTTTTCACATATTTGTAAAGAATTTGTAAAACAATTTATAATTTTCCTTCTACTTCACAATTATGTGCCACTTTGCATTGGTCTATCACATAAAATACATTTAAGTTTTGGGCTGTAATATGACAAAATGTGGAAAATTTCAAGGGGTATGAATACTTAAGGCACTGTATAGTCTGAAAAGGAACTAAGTGGTAGATTTATTTTCTTAACAATTTCTCTTTAAAACATGCTAGTTGTTGCAGTTCAACATCCTTCAGATGTCTATATACATCGCCACCAGTGGTGAATGACTCATTCTCCCCCCATGTCTTCAAGCATCTAAAAAGTTACTATTCCTCTAGAGTAGTTGCCGTAAATTTAGTTAATTTGTGCACATGTGGCAACTTTGAAAAATATCCTTTATATACTACTCTGCAGATTCCAAGCTAATGATCCATTATTAGGTTTCATAAACCATAGAGAAAACAGCAAGACTGATGGGAGTCAAATGTCGGGGAGCGGCACTCTGATAATAAACTAATAAGTACATCCATCTATATTTGGATGATTTTTCTTTATAAAGCTAAAGTAGGCTGAGATAATAATAATATATTAGCACTGGGGGGCAATATTATGGTTCAATGTTGTGCCAGATGTTCCAAAGATGCAAAGAGTAAAGGAAAAAAAATGATAGGAACATTTGCTTGGAGCCATTTTCAAAAGGTAGAGCTTTAATGCCAATTTTTGATAATTACAGTGATTAAACCATCACCGTGAGCAAATGCTGAGTTAATTATTGCATATTAAGGTCATTGTTTGCTAAATAATTGAATAATGAAATTTAGAGAGAAAAATCAACACGTTTACTAACCTTGAATCATAAATTGGTTAATTGGATTGCTCAGCATGTTTTTTTCACCTTAATGGAACCTGACTGTCAGCAAAAAAGATTCTGAATCTTTTTGAAACAGGGAGAACCACAGCTTTAAAGGCCAACTCCAGCCTGGGTAAAAAATCTAAATTATCAGCAGTGGAAAAAAAATTATAGTCCAGGGCAGCAATCCATTCCCCACCCTGACCTCTGTTCTATGAACATTATACAAACTTTTCTGCTCCATGGTCTTCTGTGATGGCAACTCCATTCTCTCAGCTCTGCAACAACCACTTAACACACTCACCTTTAAACTCATTGGAATAAAAGGCAGGCAACGCAACCCCTGACAGGCATCTTTGGGTAACACAAAAAGTTGTTATTTTAGATACTTAAACCAGAAGTTTATGAATAAGTGACTTGTATAGTGCTACCTATGCGAACTGAATTGCCCCAGGGCGCTTTTTGCCACCGGTTTCCATCTGTGGTATAGCGCAGTCCAGGGGAAGAGCTGGTGCCTAGCCAGGAATTATCTGTGTAGAGGTAGGTCATTGAGGAGGGAGTTGCAGTAATCAGGACAAAAAATAACAAGCGAGTCAATTAGTAGCTTAGTGGTGTTAATGGTTAAAAAGGGGCATATTTTGGAAATGTTAGAAAGGTGGAGGTGGGCAAGATTTGGACAGTGATTGGATGTGGGACAAAAAGAAAGGGTCTGAGCTTAGGATTACACCTAGCATGGTATGAGGCCAGGGAAGTGCTGTCAATCTTCATTGAAAATCCTGGGGAGGGGGCATGGGAGAGGAAAAAAAAAAAAAATGAGCTCATATCTAAAAGATTGAGTTTTAGAAAGTGGTTTGGGATCCATACTGACATGATAGCAAATTAGTGACGCGCAAGGAAACAGAAGGGTTGAACGGAGGTGTGAACAGCCAGATTTGGAAGCCATTAGTATAGATATGGTACAGTTATCAACTGACCAAAGGAAAATATTATACATAAAGCTGGCTATACATGGAAAGACCCATTAGAATTCTTCAGAAACGTACTAAATTTTCCCTCACTCCACTACAATTCCATTCAGCATCTGGGAATGAAGTGAATACCAAACACATCCTTGCGGCTGGCCAAGTATGAAAAATTTGTTAGCACAATTGTATTTCTTTTTGCTGGCTAACTAGCAAGTGTGCTGAATAACACATGTTGTTTTGTTTGCGGTGCAAAGCCCTTCCATGAGTAGCTTTCTCTAAAAGCTGGTTAAAATTTGGGGTATTTGCCATATTTGTATAGATGGCTGGCGTGACACGTTAGACGCTTTCAGCTGCCATTGTGCTCTGCTAGGTTTTTGTCATGTCCCTATGCCTTTAAGGAGGAAGGGGCTCCATCCAGGCCTACCTACTTGCCATGCTCCGACAGACTCCCAAACTAGAGTTAGGACCGCACCATACAAACGGTGAGGCAATGCGGCTGTTACATAGTTGGTAAGGTTGAACAAACACACCAGTCCCTCCAGTTAAGCCTGTGTGAATGTTTAGGTACTGCCATTTCCCATATTGCATTTACTAAGCTTCCCATCTAAAAGTTTATTTTTTTTAATTAATCCACACTCCCTGCTGACACTACCAACGGTGGAGGGGAGTTCCAGATCCTTACCGCTCTAAGTTTAAGGTTAAACTGCTTTTCGTCCAACTTCATTGAGTGGCCACGTGTCTTCTTCAGAGACCTAAGCTTGAATAGCTGATGAGCTCAGGCGGGTTTAGACTGTCTCACAAGGAGGCTGTCAAAGTGGACAGCCAATCATAGGTGGTGGAGACATGCCCCATCCCGCAGCTGCATGCATAAAATGGACATGTATACGCATGGCTGTGAAGTGGGGAATGCTTCCACTGACTAGGATTTGTCTGCTTTGACAGCTTCCTCAGGCAGGTTTAGAATCATATACGCCGCCTGGAAGAGGAAAGGAGAGTATTTGCTTCTAGTGAGGTTGGGAGGTTAGTGACCTTCTTATTTTGCCTTGTATGGACATAGAAAATGTAATTTAAAGTTTTGTTGTTTTAAAGGGTGAATCAATCTGTAATTGATAACTCCGTATTGGGCAGATGAAAGCAGCCTGAATCAACCTACAGCTAATTACATCTCTTTGGAAGGCTGGTATAACCAAACCTCTGTAGCCAAATTTCCATGTCTCACCTACTTTACCCATTGCAAAAGGGCATCACGAACAAGGGAAATGTAACTAATTTTATTCTATGGAAAATACTACACAAGCACAGACTTGGGAGAATGGGAAAGGTAGACAATTCATTTTTGGGGTCCCAAACACATAAACATCAAAATCAACCAAACTCCACCCAAAAGGAATAAATGATGTGTCGATTTGCTCTGAATTCCACCCAGTCTGTAATTGAAACAAATGCTTCAGAACAAAATAATCACTTTAGAGGTCTGATTCAGGCCCATAGTCTGTAAGATTTGACTACCATTACAGTTTTTACAATAGTTTGCTTTTAACATGGCTTTAAAATGTCATGGCAAAACACTGTAAACGAGGCATTATACACTATGCAAAAAGTGTATTCATAAGTCAATGTTTTCTCCATCTGCATTTGTAAGTGCCAACTGGAGGAAACAGAACATTTCAGTCACATCCAAAAAGACAGAGCAAGAAAAACAGGCAAAATGCAATAAAAAGAGAATAAAAACACAAACACATGAATATGTTAAATCCACTCTGTAAATTAAACAAAATATGCATAATTGAGCCACGTCTAGTAAAATGCAGATGTCAGGCATGTGGATTTCTGTTTGCATTTTCATTTCTAGAGTATGACTAAATAGATACTGGCCACCCTTGAGTAAAGATGACTAAATTACTTCTAAACGACTGAAGAATCTCAAGCCCATAAGAGGAGTTATTAGTTACAGAGCGCATTGGGGATCATGACTGAGGCGTAGGGATTGCTGAGCGGGCTTGCACATCATTTATGATTCATCTTGTCGGCCTAAGCTGGAAATCTATTTTGCTTTACTACTTTCCTCACATTGCTTTGCCTCTTCATCTACACCTCATGTATTTCACTGTTCATACATAATAGATTAGGACATAGATTTGGAAGAAGAAATAACGCTGTTTATCATATGCACAGGCAGCAAGATATAGCTTTTAGCCACTAAAAGGAACACTCAAAAATGCTTTTGTAAGATAAATTGCTCACCAGAAAAAATTTTTAGACATTGAAAATACAATAAGCTAATTTCTCTGAGAAAAGATAAAGTATGTGGCTGTAGTAAGTGTAGTTTAAACACAAAATTTATACAAAAGCGTTATCAACCACCAAAATATGCAGTGACACAAAAAGGTGAGTCCTGTTATGCCCCGTACACAGGGTCGGAAATTCAGACGGAAAATGTCCGATCGGACCATGTTGTCGGAAAATCCGCCCGTGTGTGGGCTCCATCTGACTTTTTCCGTCGGAAAAGATCCTGCTCTCAAATTTTCCAACAACAAAATCCGATCAGACTTTTTCCGATCGTGTGTAGAGAATTCCGACGGACAAAGTGCCACGCATGCGCAGATCAAATTACGAGACCAAAGCTATTGGCTACTAGCCTCTACGTAGTTCCATCGTACGCAACGAACGTCACAACGTTCAGAATGATCGGATTTTCCGACAACTTTGTCCGACCGTGTGTATGCAACACCAGCGTCGGACAAAATCTGTAGGAGAAAATCCGACGGATTTTGTGGATGGAATTTCCGACCGTGTGTACGGGGGCTTAGAGGGTAGCTACATTCATTCTTCGTGGCCCCATTGTATGTAGAAATGTAACCACCATTCTCTTGCTCGCCCCCAAGATGGACTAGGGAATTTCTTTAAATGCACGTTAAAGTGGTTGTAAACCCTTACAAACCACTTTGACCTACAGGTAAGCCTAGATTAAGGCTTACCTGTACATCCAAGAAATATCTCGTAAACCTACACGGTTTAGGAAATATTTGCAAAAAGACAGGCACTGCTGTCTAGACAGCGGCGCGCAGGCGCACTGAGCACGGCGCTGCTAACAGCGATATGCCGCTAGTGGCGGCTCCCGTGCACATGCGAGGGAGTGACATCATCGCGGCTCCTGCCAATCACAGCACCGGAGCCACAAGACCCGGAAGTCACTCTGGGATACATGGCAGCGGTGAAGATGAAGAAGGAGGACCGCTTCGTGGGCTTCGTTCTCAGGTAAGTTATTCATAATGAGCTAGTATGCTATGCATTCTAGCTCATTATGCCTTTGTCTTGCAGGGTGCATTTTTTTTTAACCGTTTCCCGACCGGCGCACAACGATATACGTCGGCAGAATGGCACGGACAGGCATAAGGGCATATATATATGTCCCTTTTAAGATGCCGCCGTGCCATCGGACGCACGCCACGAGCGCTGGTCGGGACCCCCGTGAGGCCGGTAGCGGGTCCCGCGGACTCGATCGCCGCGGGGACACTCGCGATCGTCTCACGGGAAGGCTGAACGGGGAGATGCGGAAATAAACAGCATCTCTCCGTTCTGCCTAGCAACGCCGATCTCTGCTCCCTGTGATTGGAGCAGAGATCAGCATTCACTAGCTGACAGCCACGCCCCCCCACAGTAAGAAACACACCCCTAGGCATACTTAACCCTACACTGCCACCTAGTGGTTAACCCCTTCACTGCCAGTGACATTTATACAGGAATCAATGCATTTAAATAGCACTGATTGCTGTATAAATGACAATGGTCCCAAAAATGTGTCAAAAATGTCCGATGTGTCCGCCATAATGTTGCAGTCACAATAAAAATCGCTGATCGCCGCCATTACTAATAAAAATTTTTTTTTAATAAAAATGCTATAAAAACTATCCCCTATCTTGTAAACGCTATAACTTCTGCGCAAACCAATCAATCGCTTATTGCAAATTTTTTTTTACCAAAAATATGTAGAAGAATACGTATCGGCCTAAACTGAGGAAAAAAAATTTTTTTTTATATATTTTTGTGGGATATTTATTATAGCAAAAAATAAAAAAGAATGCGTTTTTTTTCTAAATTGTCGCTCTTTTTTGTTTATAGCGCAAAAAATAAATACCGCAGGGGCGATCAAATACCACCAAAAGAAAGCTCTATTTGTGGGGAAAAAAGGACATCAATTTTGTTTGGGAGCCACGTCGCACGACCGCGCAATTGTCAGTTAAAGCGGCGCAGTGCCGAATCGCAAAAAGGGGCCTGGTCCTTTGGCTGCAAATTGGTCCGGTCTGAAAGTGGTTAATTTTTGGATTGGCTTTACTTCCTCTTTAATGCTAGGCACGTTTAGCACCTGAACTTTAACTAACTTTAATGGCCAGGGCTCAAGCCCTTGATGCGCATAAATGCATTGTGCGCGTTTACAAACATTCTGCATTTTTTTTATACCAAAACGGTGCTGGCAGGAGGAAAGGCATCTAGGAGAGATGTCCAAATGCTCAGTAAGCACGAGGCCTAAGAAACAAATTCATGAAAATTAGATTACAGGTTCATTAAGTAGTGCAGGAGTCAGCAACCTTTTTCCACTTAAGGGTCGGATTCAATGCATGTGAATGCATGGAGGGCCGCATTCACCTGCTAATAAATGAAAATAATAATCCTAACATAGTAATAATACCAGTACAGGTACTGTACTAATACAAAGCCAGTTTACCCTGAGGGAGCATACAGGGTCATTCCCTCGCGGCTCTGGCATTGGGTCTCCCCCCTTCCCTGCAGCGATTCGTTTGTTTAACTTATACTCACCCTCTTCATTGCTCTCATGCAGCTCCAGCATGTCTCCGGACCCTTTCCTTATGGCACCCGGTCACTGATGGTGGCATTATAAAGTGAAAACTGCCCACTAAAGTCATTAAATCTTGGATGTTTAGTCTCAGTGTCGTCTGAGGTCGAATTCCTTATTCACAGCAACACCTGCATGGCAAATTAGGCATATTGGCTTGCCGAGATATTCTGTGAAAAAGTATGTTTCTGCCCAAGTGTTGGAACACTCGGCATTAAGCATCCACCTTTCTGCAGTTTTTTGGCATTGTGGTTTGCTGAAGAAAAAAAAGAATATAACTATAATATAACTATTATTACAATGATTGGACTTGTAGCTAGAAATTGACTAATTGTCTCTAGCAATAGCATTGTACGTGTTGGGATTCTACTGATCCTGGCTTGTACCAGATGGCTGAGGATGGCATGATTGTGATTGCCCCTGCACGCCTTTAAATTAAACAGCCCCGTACCTCTGGTTCCCTTTACATTACACTGCCCCTGTGCCTCTGGACCCCTTTACATTACACATCCCCCTGCACCTCTGGACCCCTTTACATTGCACAGCCCCCTGCACCTCTGAACTACTTTACATTGCACAGCGCCCTGCACCTCTGGACCCCTTTACATTGCACAGCCCCGTACCACTGGACCCCTTTACATTACACAGCCCCCCCTGCATATTACACAGCCCCCCCCACACACACACACCCTGCATATTACACAGCCGAGCGGAGCAGGGAGCTGGAAGCTGAGAGAGAACACGGGAGAGAAACCCAGCAGCACTGATAGGACAGCGGGAACTTCCGGAGTTCATTTTTCATATCAACACGCTGGTGATTTGTTGCTGGGACCACCTAGCAACCAATCACCTGAAAAGTCAATTCCGGAAGCTCCCGCTGTCTTATCGCTGCTGTGTGTCTCTCCCATGTTCTCATTCAGCTTCCTGCTCCCTGTTCCGCTCTGCTCTTACTTAAAATGTCCGCAGGCCGGGTGCATGTGAATTCATCACGTGCACTGACGGGCCGGACATTTAGCGGCTTAGCAGGTTATTTATTTATAAGGTGAATTTAGCCTTAAAGTCTATTCTGTAAAATACTTTCTGAAAACAGTCTATGTAAATGCTACAATTTTATTATATTCATTACTGCTTTACCAAAGATGGCTTCCAGATCCTGATAAGCTCCCCGCCCGCAGACCCAGACAACCAATGGCCAGGGTTGTCGAGAAGAGGCCCTTGTCCCCATCAACATGGGGGCAAGGTGCTTTGGGGTGGGGGGGCGCAGGCCCCCACCCCAAAGCACCCAATCCCCCATGTTGAGGGCATGTGGCCTGGTACGGTTTGGGAGGGGGGGGGGGGCGCGCTCGCTCGTCCCCATCCCCTTTCCTGACCTGCCAGGCTGTGTGCTCAGATAAGGGTCTGGTGTGGATTTTGGGGGGACCCAATGCCGTTTTTTTTTTTAAATCCATACCAGACCGAAGGGCCTGGTATGCTCTTGGAGGGGGAACCAATGCCGTTTTTTTTTTGGTGGGGTGTGGAGTTCCCCTTCAAAATCATCAGAGCACAAGTCGCATGCCAAAGTTGGATCAGTTAGGACGGCGATCAGACTTTGAGCCAACTTCAGTGATATTCAATGGGCTGAAGTAAAATCAAAGTCGAACCAAAGTAGTGCAGGGAGCATTTTCAAAGTCGGACCAACTTGTGTCAGACCAGTTAAGATGGCTCCCATAGGGAAACATTGATTTTCACACGTCATTGTCGTACCAGTGTGAACCCGGCCTCAAATGTAGTTTTTGCTTTCATTGTGGTGTATTTATTTTTGCAACGTGGTCTTGAATGAATTTTTTAGGAAAAAAACGTCTTGTGTGTGCAAATTAACAAATCATGTTTGAAACCAATGGCCTGAGTATTTTGTAGTATAGTGTCCCATAGAAAATGTTGATTCTGAAAGGAAAGTAAGGGTTTTCTGACAAATCTGTTGCACTGTATTGTTATATATATTTGTTATACTTTGCATGCTATAAAGTGTGTTTTCTGCAGTTGTATGTGCATCTTTTCTGTTTATTAAAAGTATTAATACACTACAGAGGTCTAAGTTTCCTTTGCTTTTACAGCAAGAACCCTTAAAAGACCAAAGCAAAACACTGTTCAACAGTGCTCTGGAGTGACTCTCATACACAATACCAGAAGGGATCAATCCAGCACATTGTGAGACAACTTTTAACATGGGTTTCCTTCTCATGAGGTCTAGCGGGTGAGACGGTATAAATGCGCTATTGCACCCACCACTGCTCAGCCATATCTAGGTCTGCACCAGCAGGAATGCACCCCATCACAAAGAGAGACTTCTAACATGTCTGTCATTTCTAATTCCTCTAGCAGTTACACTGAGCGCCTTCAGCACCCAATGGCCACTGGAAGCACTTTCGCAGAGAACTGCAAGACCACTTTCCATGCAATTAACCAGCACTGTAGTAATACCTATTTTTATTTTACCTGTTTCCACTGATTGGTAGTATGCAGTACCACCTTGTCCGACTGCGGTGGAGACACCCAGGTGTACAATGAAGGTGTTTTCACCAATTCCATCATTTCCAGTAATACATCATAAAACTTTAGGGATTCTTCCCTTGCTAGCAACGTGGAGGGACTCATTCCCCAAGACTCGAGAGGCAGAGACATTTAGAGAGACATCCACCTTTCTGGAAGCATCCACAATCACAGTGTGGTGCCCCCTCAAAGCACTTCCGGACACAGGTCTCATACTAATCCCCTCTCTTTCAGCAGTGCTGAGCCGCTCCAAGTCCTCATCAGTTACACTGTCCTTTTAACACTCAACATTATTCATTGGTTGGTCCACCAGTGCAGTATCAGAACTGTCCCGGACAACCGCCGGCTCCAACCCCGGGAGTCCTTGTGTGATTTCCGTAGACAACTCTGCAGCACTACCCATGGTTGCCATGGGAGATATGAAACCTTCATCAACAACATTGTCAGAAATACACTTCTTAACATCATCAACATTCCTGCCTTGTATAGGCTGTCATAGCACATTAGCAGTTTGAGACTGTAGGATATATAGTACATCACTTTTCACTTCATGTGAAACACACTCGTTCGCTGGGGCGGTTACACAGCTGTCCTGGGAAGCTTCAAACTCAGATACTGTGCACTCCTGTGAGGTCTCAAGGACACCTCTGTTGCACCTATCACAGTTGACAGGAGCAATGGCACCAGGGCCATCTTTAATATTGATTGGACCCTGGACAAATGTTTTCTTGTGCCCCCCCCCCCCCACCCAATACAATTTCGCTCTCCACCTGATCTGAGACATACAATAAATAGCTGCTAGACTTAAAATCAATTTACTGTATCAGATCAGACAGCGATTGCGATTGGTTACCAGAGGTTACAGTGTATCAATTTTGCGCAATTTTGAAGCGTGACATGTTGGGTATCAAATTACTCGGCGTAACATTATCTTTCACAATATAAAAAACAATTGCGCTAACTTTACTGTTGTCTTATTTTTTTATTTAAAAAAGTGTATTTATTCAAAAAAAGTGTGCTTGTAAGATCGCTGCGCAAATACAGTGTGACAGAAAGTATTACAATGACCGCCATTTTATTCCCTAGGGTGTTAGAATTGTTTATAATATTTAGGGGTTGTTTTTAACTTGTAAACAAATCTCCGAACAAGGCTCGGCCCTTAAGTGGTTAAACAGACTCTCTCACACATATAATAGGAACAGACAAACCATTCCAGTTGACAGGTGTTGAAAACCTCAATAGAGGTTGTTGTCCCTTTCTCTGCTGCGCTCTCACAGGTTAATGTCCTCACATGGATATGGGGGGCAACATTGCAGCCTTCATGGACTCTCCAACATCCCCTGCCAGTCAAGCAGGTTTCCTGTTGCTGGATTCTGTGCCCTCTTTCCTGGGTTGAGAACTTCACACACACAGGCACGAGATGGAACCACAGGTTTCTTGTGCTTTCTGCCACCCCCTGCAGGCTGAACAGACATTTCTCCATGGTTGCCAGGGGCAACAACAGACACTTTAGTGCAAAAATTTTCACTCCGAATTTGGACCCACCTCTCCGCTGTAGCTCCTCCTTTCTGCACCCAGACTTTTTCCTGTAACCACGGGAGACGACATTCTTCCTGCAAAACTTTCCCAGCGCTTTTTTAATCCAATAAACTTTTAGTGCTGAGAAAAGTGATGTGTACAGACAGCTTTGGAGCACAACATAGGCTCCATGTTAGACAAAGCACAGCCTTACAAAAGAAATAATCATTCATGATATACAGACTACAGCGTACCTCAGTGGGTCATAAGTGATCACGCACAGCACATTGCTATATCTAGGTCAAAAGTAGAGAAGTTCTATGCAGACATCAATTATTTAAAAGGAACACGTATACACATCCATAAGAACCCTACATATTTTAATAATAATTTTAACAATATTCAGTCAGCTCCCATATTCTGATCTATGGATGTGGATGCCAGTTCTAGTCAGCGGTTCCCAAATTTTATGATATTTCGCTGAGCAGTTCCTGTGCTTATATATAATTTTTTTATACAGTGGATATTGATTGACAGTAATCATCCATTCCTGGAGTGTTGGTACATCAGCCCGAAGCCATTTTCTGGCTATCAGAAGCCTGGCTGCATATAGTGTTTCCTGCATGAAGATATGATGGTTTTTATCCTGTTCTTGCTCGGGGTGTATCCCCTTCCCAGCGCTTTCTAGACTGGACTGCGTCTTGGTACCTGTTGTAGTCATCTCCATCATGACCCATCAAGCGATACACCCCTTGGTACTCTCCTCTGTCAAAAAAAGGCTGCACCAATTCAGCCCAGCGGCCCCTGGGCCACCTTCTGTAGGAAGCAATCATCGCAAACTCATCCAAAATGTCCATAACATGTTCAGAAGGCAGCATAGGCTGTATGAAGTCAGCAACACAGATTTTACCTTCGTTACCACGGGTAACCACTCCAATCTGCTCTCTCCTTGCACTGAACGATGGCTTGCTTTCCCCTTTTCCAGTTCCTCTAATGCGCCTGAATGCTTCTTGCACCAATACACAGCAGACTCAAAAACTGGAGGACTCTCTGGCTTGTGTAGGACTGTCTCAGGCCAAATCCCCTCCTTCCATAACAGTTTCTCGCCTCGTCAAGCACACAACTTTTTAACACAGTTTTTTTTGCACAAATCAGGAAAATGTTGTCGTACTGTTTCTTGAAGACTTGCAAGACATTGCACATCTCCATGCAGACACACCACCTGCTGCACAGTAATAGCAACAGTCTCTGGCCACTCACGGTTTTTGGTATACAAGGATCTGGAACCCTACCAAATTTGGCCCGTATCCTCCACCAATTGTGATAAGTTGGGGTTTCATAGCTCAGTGGTAGTGTCAGTAAAGTGAGTTTACTCCATTCCAAAAGTAGTTTTCAGGTTAAATATGTGTTTTTGCAAAATTTAGCTGAGCTTGCATGTTTTTCTTCGTAAGGAAAGCCTCCCTGACCAGTTTTCTGTCTTTTCATCAAATTTTGGTAATGTAACTGTTGTGCCATATTTTCTCCACTTGATGATGACTGTCTTCATTGTGTTTCATGGTATATCTAATGCCTTGGAAATTATTGTGTACCCTTCTCCTGACCCTTCTCCTGATACCTTTTGACAATGAGATCCCTCTGATGCTTTGGAAGCTCTCTGCAAACCATGGCTTTTACTGTAGGATGCGACTAAGATAATGTCAGGAAAGACCTACTAGAACAGCTGAACTTTATTTGGGGTTAATCAGAGGCAGGTGTGTACTGACTCCTATTTAACATAAGTTTGAATGTGATTACTTAATTCTGAACACATGCCCAGTTATAAGAGGGTGTGCACACTTATGCAACCACGTAATTTTATTTTTTTATTTTTACTTCCCCCCCTAAAATATTTCAGTTTGTTTTTCAATTGAGTTGTACAGTTTATAGGTCACATTAAGGGCACTTAATACAGGCATCATCCCTGTATAACCCCCGAAAGCCGAGTACGCACATCTGCGTACGCTCGACGGGAAGGGGTTAATCATATTGTAATTGAATGTTATTAAACATTACCTTTCCTTTTCTATCTGCAGCCACTGTAATTGTCTGAGAATTCATTTCAATATGGCTACCTGGAGGTGTTCTGTACACAGAGTGTGTACTGACAACCCCCCAGAAACATCATTTCCTGCTTGTGTGATTGTCTCACCAGTTTTCCCAGAAGTCTGCCTAAGATG
The DNA here is from genome assembly GCA_028564925.1 of Lithobates sylvaticus. Lineage (NCBI taxonomy): Eukaryota > Metazoa > Chordata > Amphibia > Anura > Ranidae > Lithobates > Lithobates sylvaticus. The sequence goes on along the minus strand of CM053036.1, from coordinate 40,187,650 downwards.
CAAGTCATATTTCAGGCATCCCCTGCAACAAAAATGTCATTTTTGGAGAGATACTTTCAATAGGAGCACGTCTAAAGGGATGCAGGCCCAGCAGATTTCCTCATTAGTGCCCTAAAGTTGCACACCTGACAGTTAATTATGAAACCACTCCCATTAGACCCACTCAGAACAGATGCACAGACAAACACAGAGGGATTTCTTCAGAATAACAAAAGGTAGGAATCTGCAACAACGTTTGTTATAATCCTTGCAATGAATGAATGAATGAATGAATGATTTGTATAGCGCTGCAACTGCGAACTGAATCGCCTCGAGGCGCTTGATCCGACCTGCGTTGATTCCTTCTTAGAAGAGGTAGGTCTTGAGTTTTTTCCTGAAGGCCCGATGGTCTTTTTCCAAGCGGATGTTCGTAGGTAGAGCGTTCCATAGCCGTGGTCCTTGGACTGCAAATCTTCGTTCTCCCCTTGACTTGTACCGGGATTTGGGGACAAGGAGGAGGTTCTACTGCAATGTACATCGATCACCCAGAGGGGAATGTTTTTTTCTCAACAAAAGTAGAGTTACACTTTAAATCATCATTGCAGTTTTTTGTATCTTCAGTAGTTAAATTTAGCAAACCATTAACCACTTGGTGGTATAGCCAATCCCAGTGATGTAAGTAACAGTTAAAGTTAACAGTTAGAGTTAAAATAAACTGAGTTACCCAACGCAGTTACTTTAGAGGGTAACGAGTAATCTAAGTGATTACTTTTCCCCTCATGGTAACTCAGTTCCCATTACTTTGGCTTAGTTACCCCAATTACATCTACCGCAACTAGATGGCAGTAGTGTAATTCCGGTGTCCTGCCGAAAAAGTTCCCCCGCCGGATAAGGACCCCCTGTACTGCGCAGGCGCAGGGCTTGCACAGTACGAAGGACTACGGAGCTTCCGAAAATTGCCGAACCTAAACAGCTCTGAGTGAACTCTACACCGCGCAGGTGCAGTTAACATGTAATTGTACGAGGCGATGCCGCACGCTCCTGATGCTCATGCTACTCTGCAAGGGGCGTCTATCTTGTAAGTAAGGGGCGGGTCTAGTATTACTGTAACCAAGGGGCGCATTTATTATTATTGTTATATATCGAGCTCTGCCCATTAAATTAACATTCGCCCTCTTCTGTAGCCATCCGCCCCTTACACGATATAATAATAATAATAGACCCGCCACTTGCTTACACGCTTTAACAGATCTGCCCCTTGGTTATAGTAATAATAGAGCAGCCCCTTGGTTACACGATATATAACAATAATAATAAATGTGCCCCTTGGTTACAGTAATACTAGACCCGCCCCTTAGTTACACGTATAGAATATTTTAAAAAAAGTCAGTTACTTCGCTGCGTAACTAATTACTTTTCCAATGTAGTAACTGAGTTACTAACACAATTACTTTTTGGGAAAAGTAATTTGTAACTTAACTAATTACTTTTTTAAAGTAAGATGACCAACACTGGCCAATCCCATCCTTTGACACGAGATCAGCTGTCAGCCAATGACAGCTGATCACATGGTGTAAACCAAAGCCGTAATCGGTGTCAGCGTAAGGAGAAAAAAAATAAGCCAATTACTGGCTTCTGTAAAAGGGGACATCGGTCCCACACAGTAACCGCCAGTGCTGCTAACCAGTGCCCACCAGTGCCACCTACCAGTGCCCAGCAGAACTGCTAACCAGTTCCACCTATCAGTGCCTCATCATTAGTGCCACTTACCAGTGCCCAGCAGTATTGCTAATCAGTGCCCTTCAGTGACATCTGTCAGTGACCATCAGTGCCACCTATCAGTGCTCATAAGTGCCACCTATCCGTTAAGCCTCATCAGTGCCTCCTGATCAGTGTCCATCAATGCCAACTAGCAGTGCCTATCAGTGCACATCAATAAAGAAGAAAAATTACGTGTCTGCAAAATTTTATAACAAACTATAAAAAACTTATTTTTTTTTCAAAGTTTTCAGTCTTTTTTTATCAAAACATAAAAAACCCAGTGGTGATTAAATACAACCAAAAGAAAGCTCTATTTGTGTGGGAAAAAATGATAGCAATGTCATATGTGTACAGTGTTGCATGACTGAGTAATTGTCATTCAAAGAGTGACAACGCTGAAAGCTGAAAATTGGCCTTCTGCAGGAAGGGAGTATATGTGCCCAGTAAGCAAGTGGTTAAAATGTGAAGAAATGTTCTGTTATTCTTGATAAAATGTCAGCAAAAATATAATTGTGTCTGGTACAGTTGTCCTTTGAAAAGAGTAACTTAAAAATTGGTACCCAACAAAACAGTAACTCAATGATACACAATTAATATTCACTGTCTCCAATTTCACTTTTCCTCAATGTATAATTTTATCAGGACGAATGACACAAAATTCACTGACATTTGAACTCCCCCCCCCCCCCACGTGTCCCTCCAGATTTAATTGGCCTAATTTGTTTTAATGCATTTTTCTCTCACAGCAGTCTGACAGAATCAGGCCTCCCTTAGGTCCACAAGTTATTGGATCAGTTAGTTCCACTTAATGATGATGTATCTGTCGGGAGGAAGTCATGACTTGTCATTGTGGACGGTGAAGAGAAAAGCCCTCATTAATTAGTACCGTGCTCTCTCTTTTTTTTTGTGCCTGGCTGATGTTCTACTCCAAGATGTGTTCAGACGAACCATAATGGTCCTTGGGAGAGAAAATTGCATGTTGATAGTGAGGAGTTGATATCTCCAGCCTAATGTAATTGAATTCTTGGCAAGGAGAGCTTAAAAATCTATTTAAGCCATGACATGGAAGATTCCTGAGTGAATTGAGATGGCTATCCATGTGCTTACAGGAGTCCATGAAGTGTGTACATGAAGGAGACAGCTTATTTTCCAGTTTACTGGGTAGGTAGCTCCCAGTAGTAAGTTAGAAGCTATTTAACTTCATTTTTATTTAAGGCAAAGCTGAACTTTGTTGATTTATTTGTTATGGGGTAAATGCTCAAAATACACTTTATATTTTTCTTCTAATCAAAATTC
>CM053036.1:40123034-40184180 GCA_028564925.1 Lithobates sylvaticus | reverse complement strand
ATATGCATGTTATTGTCATAAAAAGTGTTTGGGGACCTGAGTCCTGCCCCAGGGGACATGTATGAATGCAAATTTTATTTTTAAAACGGCTGTTTTTTCAGGAGCAGGGATTTTAATAATGCTTAAAGTGAAACAATAAAAGTGTAATATTCCTTTAAATTTCAAACCTGGGGGCTGTCTATAGTATGCCTGTGAAGGGGCGCATGTTTCCCGTGCTTAGAACTATCCCTGCACAAAGTGTCATTTTTGCAGGAAAAAAAGCTATTTAAAATCACTCGCAGCTAATGAATTGTCGGCTCCTGTAACACAGAGAACAGTCATTCATTGAAAGTCATTGATAAAAAAAAAAGTAATTGATAAAAAAATAAAAAATAAAATAAAGCGTGGGGGTCCCCCCTAATTCAATTACCAGGCCCTTCAGGTCTGCTATGGATATTAAGGGGAACCCCGGCCAAAAAAAAAAATGGCGTGGGGTCCCCCTCAAAATCCATACCAGACCCTTGAGGTCTGGGATGGATTTTAAGGGGAACCCGGCCAAAAAAAAAAAATGGCGTGGGGTCCCCCTCAAAATCCATACCAGACCCTTTAGCTGAGCACGCAACCTGGCAGGTCGCAGGAAAAGAGGGAAGATGAGAGCGCCCCCCCTCCCTCCTGAACCGTACCAGTCCACATGCCCTCAACATTGGGAGGGTGCTTTGGGGTCCCCCCCAAATCACCTTGTCCCCATGTTGATGAGGACAAGGGCCTCATCCCCACAACCCTGGCCATTGGTTGTGGGGTCTGCGGGCAGGGGGCTTATCGGAATCTGGAAGCCCCCTTTAACAAGGGGACCCCCAGATCCCGGACCCCCCTGTGTGAAATGGTAAGGGGGTACCCCCTACCATTTCACCAAAAAAAGTGACAAAAATGGTAAAAATGACAGGAGACAGTCTTTGACAATTCCTTTATTAAAATCTTCTTTCATCTTCTTTCTTCTGGTCTTCTTCCTTCTTCCTTTCTTCATCCTTCGGTTTCTTCAACTTCTCCTTCCGACATCTTCTTCCATCTTCTTCTTCCATCTTCTTCTTCCCCCGATCCGCTTCTTCTTGCTCTGGTCTTCTCATCCGGCATCTTCTTCAATGGCGTTGGCGTCTCTTCTTCTGTGTCGGGCCGGGGTTCACCTTAATATCCATAGCAGACCTGAAGGGCCTGGTAAGTGAATTTGGGGGGACCCCCACGCTTTTTTTTTTTTTTTTTTAATCAATGACTTTTTTTTTATCAATGACTTTCAATGAATGACTGTTCTCTGTGTTATGGGAGCCAGCAATTCATTAGCCACAGATGGCTGCCTTAGATGACACAACAGGCCAGAAGGGTAAAGGTGTTTTAATGTGATACTGCAATGCTGTACTAACAGCACGCACACACACTAATCCCCAGAATCACAGCACAGATAATGTCAGACTCAGCAGCACTGCAGAATGGATCACAGCAGATACTGTCACTGACACGCTGGAACACACTACACGAGGCCGCCGGCGCGGCGGCCTTTTATAGTGTGGGGCGTGTGCTAAACCCCCTGAGCTATAATTGGCTCTCCTCGCCGCTGGCTCTATGATTGGCCAAGCATGCAGGGTCACAGTGCATGCTTGGCAAATCATCAGCCAGCAATGACTGGCGCAGTGCATTGCGGGCCGCTCGCATCACACGAATTTGATGCGAGCGGCCCAAATAGTTCTAGGCTCGATGAGCGGTCGAACGCCCGATTGTTCGATTCGAACGTGGGTTTGAATCGAACACCGGGCCCATCCCTATTTGGGACCCCAAAAATGAATTGTCTACCTTAACTTTCCCATTCTCCCAAGTCTGTGCTCGTGTAGTATTTTCCATAGAATAAAATTAGTTACATTTCCCTTGTTCGTGATGCCCTTTTGCAATGGGTAAAGTAGGTGAGACATGGAAATTTGGCTACAGAGGTTTGGTTATACCAGCCTTCCAAAGAGATGTAATTAGCTGTAGGTTGATTCAGGCTGCTTTCATCTGCCCAAAACGGAGTTATCAATTACAGATTGATTCACCCTTTAAAACAACAAAACTTTAAATTACATTTTCTATGTCCATACAAGGCAAAATAAGAAGGTCACTAACCTCCCAACCTCACTAGAAGCAAATACTCTTGTTTCCTCTTCCTCCCAGTCAATTCAGTTGCCAGAACCAGGAATGAGTTTAGGCGGGTTCAGGCGGCGTATATGATTCTAAACCTGCCTGAGGAAGCTGTCAAAGCAGACAAATCCTAGGCAGTAGAAGCATTCCCCACTTCACAGCCATGCGTATACATGTCAATTTTATGCATGCAGCTGCAGGATGGGGCATGTCTCCACCACCTATGATTGGCTGTCCACTTTGACAGCCTCCTTGTGAGACAGTCTAAACCCGCCTGAGCTCATCAGCTATTCAAGCTTAGGTCTCTTAAGAAGACACGTGGCCACTCAATGAAGTTGGACGAAAAGCAGTTTAACCTTAAACTTAGAGCGGTAAGGATCTGGAACTCCCCTCCACCGTTGGTAGTGTCAGCAGGGAGTGTGGATTAATTAAAAAAAATAAACTTTTAGATGGGAAGCTTAGTAAATGCAATATACTTGAATATGGGAAATGGCAGTGACCTAAACATACACATTCACACAGGCTTAACTAGAGGGACTAGTGTGTTTGTTTAACCTTACCAACTATGTAACTATGTAAAAGCCACATTGCCTCACCGTTTGTATGGTGCGGTCCTAACTCTAGTCTGGGAGTCTGTCGGAGCATGGCAAGTAGGTAGGCCTGGAGGGAGCCCATTCCTCCTTAAAGGCATGGGGACATGACAAAAACCTAGCAGAGCACAAAGGCAGCTGAAAGCGTCTAACGTTTCACGCCAGCCATCTAAACAGATATGGCAAATACCCCAAATTATAACCAGCTTTTAGAGAAAGCTACTCATGGAAGGGCTTTGCACCGCAAACAAAACAAAATGTGTTATTCAGCACACTTACTAGTTAGCCAGCAAAAAGAAATACAATTGTGCTAACAAATTTTTCATACTTGGCCAGCCGCAAGGATGTGTTTGGTATTCACTTCATTCCCAGATGCTGAATGGACTTGTAGTGGAGTGAGGGAACATTTAGTACGTTTCTGAAGAATTCTAATGGGTCTTTCCATGTATAGCCAGCTTTATGTATAATATTTTCCTTTGGTCAGTTGATAACTGTACCATATCTATACTAATGGCTTCCAAATCTGGCTGTTCACACCTCCGTTCAACCCTTCTGTTTCCTTGTCACTAATTTGCTATCATGTCAGTATGGATCCCAAACCACTTTCTAAAACTCAATCTTTTAGATATGAGCTCATTTTTTTTTTTTTTCCTCTCCCATGCCCCCTCCCCAGGATTTTTCAATGAAGATTGACAGAACATCTATCCTTCCCTGGCCTCATACCATGCTAGGTGTAATCCTAAGCTCAGACCCTTTCTTTCTGTCCCACATCCAATCACTGCCCAAATCTTGCCCACCTCCACCTTTCTAACATTTCCAAAATATGCCCCTTTTTAACCATTAACACCATTAAGCTACTAATTGAGTCGCTTGTTATTTTTTGTCCTGATTACTGCAACTCCCTCCTCAATGACCTACCTCTACACTGATAATTCCCTCTTCAGTTTATCATGAATGCTGTTGCCAGACCCATCCACCTTACCATTCACTAAATGTCTGTCATCTAAACAAAGTCAATGTTCGTTTTCGACCAGCCCACAAGGAATCTTCAATTATTGTCCAAAGGTTTTTATTGCAGAAAGATCACATCCCAAAGACAAGTGCAACGTTTCATAGCCATCCAGGACCCCTTCACCAGTTTTAGTATTATTTTGACCTGATAAGGAGCAGATAACATTTTGTTGGCAAATTAAAGCAGAAAACCAGTAAAGATTTTGTAAATTGGTGGATACCTTTGATTTAAAGTAAAACGTCAAGCGAAAAAAAAAAAGGGAAATAAAAATCTAATAGAAATTGTCACTCTTTTTTATCCAAATAATAAAAAAAATATCTGGCTGGAGTTGGTCTTTAAGCTGTATATAATTTAGCATATTTACACTGTCCAGGCTTTTTTCACCAGATATTATAATTATATCTGGGGCGTGGCTTGGCGCGCAACGGAGATGGCAGCATAGGAGAGGAGCTCCGTCAGACCCAAGGCCCTAAGCACCTTTTCTGCTAACACTTAGCTTATAATGAGCAAGCAGACCCGCTCTACCCAACACACCCGGTCCCGCCGTTCTACCGCAACACACGCGGGGAGGAACATTACCGACCTTTTCAAAAATCAAGCAGCGCTACAGAAGCTCTCAGCCGGAGGCAAGATGGCGCCAGTGCACCATGAGGGAGACACGTCCGAGGACTCTCAATCAGCGTTGGAAGATACTGGTAGGAGAAATGCGCGCACAGATCATCCCCTGACCTATGCTGACATGTCGGGCTTCGCAGCCGACATAAAAGCCTCGTTTTCGGCGGCCATTACCGACCTCAAGACCAACCTCCTAGTCCTAACTGAAAAAATGGCGTCGGTGGAGGCGGCAGGGAAAGGTAGAGACAAGGACATACGCAGGCTGGACGAGGTGGTCGGCTCACATGCTACACACTTTATTGAACTGAACAGACACCTCGAAGATTTGGATAACAGGGGAAGAAGGAACAACATTAGGGTACGAGGCATCCCCGAGTCTGTGGCGGCGGAACAAATCTCCCCAGTACTCCAAAGAGTTTTCAACAGCCTTTTGGAAAGGCCCGAAGACACAGAAATTGAATTTGTCAGGGCACACAGAGCCCTCAGAGCGAGGGGCCCGGACACTTTACCCCCACGTGACATTATCTGCTGCTTACAAAAGTTCGCCCTGAAAGAAGAGATAATGTTTAAAGCACGTAGGAACGAACATATTGTCTTCAATGGCGAAAACATTAAACTCTTTCAGGATCTATCACAGATCACGCTCAGAAACCGCAGGGCGTTGCGCCCCCTACTGGACACCTTGCGAGAGAAGGAGCTACGCTACACTTGGCGCTTCCCCTTTGCCCTCCTGGTGACGCACAACGGCAAACAACATCTCTTACGCACGCCGAACGACCTGCCGGAATTCTGCGACTCCTTGCACCTTGGCCGCATTGAACTGCCGGAATGGTACCAGGAATTCGTGATACCCCCGAAAGAAAGAAGTCCGCCACACTCACCTCTGGCTTCACCCGACAAGCACCAAGCAAAGAAGTCGCGACAATCCAGACACGACTCCGTGGGTCCCGGAACACCCCGCAGCAGACCTCACTCTTCGAGGGCATCCTACGACGAGTAATCTCAACGCATCCTGTCCTTCACCGCGGGCGCTCGTCATCACCCAGGCGCGACCGGCCCCAAAATTTTCAACTTTGTTCCGTGCAGGCACTTACGGCACCCTACCCTGGCTGGGTCATCCCGATGAGAAGCTTACCAACAGGTACGACTTAAACTTTACCCACCAGCTTCCCCGGGCCCTGCACCCACTCGCCTATTACTGGTCCGCCCCTACCCGAACACACTGTGTTACCTTACAAGCCCTAACATCCTGGCACGATCACTACAGTTGATCAGGGACCCATCCACCATGTTTGTCAACAATGGCCACAATGAGAGTCCGAAAGACACAAACCCAGGGGACATGGCTCACTGATTCACCGTACCTGACAGACCTGTTGGGGGAGACCGCTAGTCAGAACAAGCACCCCTGGCACAGGTATTTGTTCATGCCTGTCCTGGTACGCTAACACCAGTTTGTTTTGTTTTTTCTCCCTACCCGATCACACGGTGTTACCTCTCAGGAACCAACATTCTGGCATGATCACTGCAGATGATCAGGGACTCATTCACCTCGTTTGACAACAATGGCCACACCGAGAGTCCGAAAGACACAAATTCAAGGGACATGGCTCACTGATCTACTATACCTGGCAGACCTGATGGGGGAGACCGCTGGTTGAAGCGAGCACCCCCAGCCCAGGTATATGTCCACGCCTGCCCTGGTACACTAACACCAGTGTGTTTTGGTTGGTTTTTTTTTTTTTTTTTTTTTTTTTTTTTCTCTTTTGTTTTATAAGGCCCATCGCCTTTGACTAAGATAATAATTTTATCTGCCCACATCGCACCTGCCTGCCTGGGTGATGTAGGCACCCGTGGTATAAATGCTAAAAATGATATGCCCAGTAGCTCGACCCTCAGGGCTGTGTTTTTGTTCCTTCCTGTGCACTTTTTGTTTTTTCATTAGATATGGGTCATGTATAGTTCATCACAATGGCTAATCTATGTATTTTAGCAGAAAAGTCAAATTTTTAGGCACTATCCATGAGCTGATGGAGGGCCTGGGTCTGGCCCCTCCACTCTCACTGTGAACCCTTAGTACACTTCTGTTTAACACCTGGAAGCTACCCTTCGGTTGCGAGCCTCCCAGGTTCCCCCACATATTTGATCGTTCTCATCTGAGGAGTACCATCCTCACTGAAACGTAATTGCAAAGCTCACTTGAACGGTTCGTTTGTTTAAGTGAGCAGTTTACCTTGACTCTCCCCTCTCTACTATTCCCTAATCTCTCTCCTTTCTCTACTGCTTCTAAGTGGTCTGTCCCTTTTTCGACATACTTAGTGACATATCTGATAAACAAGCCTGCCCCTTGTGGGCCTCTCATATTTGCAACTAGTTTTTCCTACAGGTTTGGGCCGGCATCTCTCCCTGGACCTGTCCAATGGCGTACTCAGCCCTAGGCAGATCTCCGAAACTGGTGTCCCATAATGTACGTGGCCTGAACGTGCCTGAGAAACGCACCACTCTGCTCCGCGAACTCAAAAAGGGTAAGCCCAAGATTATTTTCCTACAGGAAACACATTTTAAGACACACAACATCCCTAGGCTCACCGACTCTTACTTTACAGAGGCGCACCATTCTACTAACGACACTTCTAAGTCCAAGGGGGTATCTATTCTACTCAGTAAAGATGCCTCCTTCGAAATCACAGACAAACTGACGGACACGGACGGGAGATATATCTTCCTCAGAGGCTCCCTTGCAGGAGTACCTACCACATTGGCTAACGTATACTTCCCCAACACAGGACATGTCGCCTTCTGCAGGAAATTGGTGAGGGAACTACTAGGTTTTAGCATTGGGCGCTTAATTCTGGGGGGGGATTTTAACATCCCCTTGGACCCGCTAATGGACACGTCCTCAGGGAAAACTTCCATAACATACAAAATACTAAAACAGATCAAAAAACTTATACACTCACTAGACCTCGTAGACACCTGGCGATACTTACACCCAGATGAAAGGGACTTCTCCTTTTTCTCAATCCCACACAACCGCCATTCAAGGATTGACTACATTTTCATCACACAAAAAGATCTCCACTCAGTCACGGAGGCACGCATAGGGATTCAATCAATCTCTGACCACTCCCCTACTTCACTGGACATTAACTTGAGCATAGGCAACAAAGGTTCCCCACAATGGAGGTTAAATTCCTCGCTTCTGACAGACCCAGCTCTACTACCCCAATTACACACCGCCGTGAAAGACTTTTTCGCCATGAACGTTACCCCAGATGTATCTCCATTAAGTATCTGGGAGGCTCACAAATGCAACATCAGAGGCCTATTGATGAGTATGGGAGCCCAAAAGAAAAGAGCTAGGGACGAGGAAACCCAGACACTATCCCGGAAAATCCAAACTTTAGAGACACTACACAAGCAATCTTTGTCTGTTCACTCGGCCACTGAGCTCCTTGAGTCGAGGAAAGCGCTCAGACAAATATTGGAAACCAAAACCAAACGCATCCTTTTTTTCCGGAAGAAGGTTTACTACGAGCAAGGCGACAAGGCAGGCCACATGTTAGCGAGAGCTTTAAAAGAAGCTTCAGCCAGAAACACAATTCCAGGCATTAGAAACTCAACAGGCAACTTAGACAGGACGACAGACAAGATAGCCCAACACTTTCAGGACTACTACAATAAACTCTACAACCTACCCCCCTCCCACAGGCCCCCAGATCTTAGAGGTCCAAGACAACAGATAATTCAGGACTTCCTTAAAGACTCAGACCTACCCTCATTACAAGAAGAGGATTCCTCTGACATAGACAGACCAATTGAACAGTCAGAAATCAAACTGGCTATCAAAGAATTAAAAACCAATAAAAGCCCAGGCCCAGATGGCTACACAGCCATTTACTATAAGACTTTTACCGACACGCTGACTCCCCACCTACAGAAGGCCTTAAACTCACTCGCAGACGGACGACCAGTAACCCCTGACTTTCTCTCAGCCAATATTGCGGTGATCCCAAAACCCGACAAAGACCCGACACAGTGCTCCAGCTACAGACCAATTTCACTATTGAACATTGACGTTAAACTCATGGCAAAAATAATCTCCACAAGAATGAAACCCCTACTACATAAACTGATCGGCCCAGCACAAGCGGGCTTCATGCCGGGAAGAGAAGCCAGAGACAATGTCACTAAGGCCCTCAACCTGATCCACATGGCCCGGGAGCGAAAGATCGAAGGTCTTCTCCTGTCCACTGACGCGGAGAAGGCCTTCGATCGAGTAGCATGGGATTACATGTTTGAGGTCTGTAAACATGTCAGATTAGGCCCCAGGATGCTTAACTGGATTTCCTCCCTATACCAAAATCCTTCAGCTAGGCTGAAAATTAATGGCTCGCTGTCAAACAAAGTAGACATAAATAATGGGACTAGACAAGGATGCCCGCTCTCCCCAATTCTATTTATTATCACACTAGAACCCTTCATCAGGAAAATTCTAGCTAACCACTCAATTCATGGCTTCAGCGTAGGGGGAAAGGAATACAAAATAGCAGCATATGCTGATGACCTTGCGTTCTTCCTAACGGACCCCCACATATCAATCCCCTCCCTTATGAAAGAATTCAACACCTACAGCTATGTGTCCAATCTCAAAATAAATTATACCAAGTCAGAAGCTTTAAACATCACACTCCCAGACTCCACACTTAGGGCCGCCAAAGAAAATAGCTCCTTTAAATGGGTCCCCAAGGCAATCAAATATCTGGGTATATGGCTGACACCTAGGATAGAAGACATATTTACATCCAATTTTGTCCCTTTGCTAGGATCAATTGAGGAGGACCTCAGACGTTGGCATACCAAACCCTTTTCCTGGTTTGGCAGAGCAGCTATATGCAAAATGACTATCTTGCCGAAAGTATTATACTTATTACGCAACTTACCCATAAAAATTCCACAAAGCTTCTTTAGATCACTTCAGGCAACCCAAATGAGATTTATATGGGGTCACAAAACACCCCGCATTAAATTCTCACTACTCACAAGGGTTAAGGCACAAGGAGGTCTGGGGGTGCCGGATTACAAAAAATACTACCACGCCACACACATAGCGAGAATACTGGACTGGCACTGTCATACAGGCACAAAGGATTGGGTGTCGCTCGAAAACGACTCTAGCCCGATTCCCTTGAAATTCTCCCCGTGGATCGCCCCTAATGGGTACCCAAAGGATATGAAAAAACACCCACTAATAGGGACCTCCCTGAACATTTTTCACCTTCTGGCCAAACAAAAGAAAACCTTCTTTTTCTCAAATGGCCCACTGACCCCATTGACAAATAACCCCGAATTCCCACCAGGCATGGGAAACAGACAGCTTCAACCTAGCGACAATCACCCACCAATCCTTGCCCTACATTGCTTTAATGATGGAGTCATGAAAGATTTTACAGATTTTAAGTCGGACAACCAGATACCCTCCCTACCCCTCTGGACTTACTTTCAAATACGCTCATACACTCACAGGACCACACGGAAGGAACAATTCACTAGAGACCTCACGGTAATGGAGTCGGTGTGCCTAAAGGGGGAACAAGTACCTAGAGCCACCTCCACGGCTTACGAGTGGCTGCAACAGGCGGGCGGCGCCCCGCGGGACAGGTTCAGGGAGAAATGGTCAGAGGCCCTAGACATAGACATAGCAGATGAACAGTGGGAGAGAGTTTGCATAATGGCCCATAAATGTTCCATTAGCACAAAAGCACAAGAGACAGCCTATAAACTCCTTACCCACTGGTACACAACACCAGTGAAGATTCATAGTTGGCACCCGCAGACCAGCGACAAATGCTGGAGGTGTGGTACAGGAAGAGGCACCCTTTTTCATATTTGGTGGCAATGTGAGAAATTGACACCTTTTTGGGAAGCAGTGATAGAAACGATCTACAAGATCACGGAGACCAGACTTGACCTGAATGCTGCAAACTGCCTTTTACACATCTCAAAATTTTCCATGAAAAAATATAAGAATTGCCTCTCTAAACATCTACTGATAGCCGCCAATTCAATCATCCCGACTCACTGGAAGTCCACATCAGTTCCCACGATCCGGGACTGGCTACACAAAATTTCTTCGATATGCGAAATGGAGGACACCAGAGCACAAGCTGAGGAATCAGCTGAGCGTTTTCTCAAGACCTGGTCTCCCTGGTTTAGTTTCAGATTCTCTCCAGACTACTCCACACTAGCCGCGTAAAATCGCACAACAGTATTATTAGGTTCTGACTCCGCAAGACCCGTAGGGTATTCCCTGGTCCCGGGCCTATGCTGACCACCAGGTCACAAACAGCTATAATAAGAACCTACCTCAGGTTCCGGTCACTGAGACCCACCAACGTTCATAAACATAGATTTGGGACAACCACTTTCTCTTAACCCTTTTCTTTTCTCTGCTCTTACTTCTCACCCCCATTCCCTATCCTCTAACTATCCACCACCTGCCTTTTGAGTACAATCCCCACCAACTGGTGGTAAGCGGCTAAAACGCATGTGCTACACTTTACGGTTCCTGCTCTGTTGGTTTTAGTCAAGTTACTGAAATTTCATCATGACACACTGATTTACGTCACTGTACTCATGTTGATTATTGTACTTTGTTGAATTTTCAATAAACTTTAATGTTTAAAAAAAAAAAAAACAGTCGATACACTCGGTTGACAACACTATGTTAATTCTGAACAAATATACGTCACTGTACTCATGTTGATTATTGTACTTTCTTTGTTGAATTTTCAATAAACTTTAATGTTTACAAGGGAAAAAAAATGCATTTTTGCTGGCACATGATTAGATGATGGAAGTCAGCAGAGCTTCTGCTCATTTTGCAAAAAAAAAAAAATATTTGCCTTTAGTAAATCAACCCCATTGTGTGTGCTCGAACCTTTCTCGAACACACACACTCGCTTTTCCAAATGTAATGGTTTTATGTCAGCCTATATTTAGCATAACCTTTTTTTCTTTAGTTCTGGTAATCTTTTGAAATCTTTTAAAAAGATTTAATTAAAAAAGCATTGAAATAAAAGGAATTTGCTGGTTTTAGGTAGTGCTTGAGCACACGATCAGAAATGTACTAGCCAAGTTTTAGAAGTTCAATAGTGATTTTTGTCCTACTACAATCCTCTTTTAAAGTGCATCTAAAGCAAAAAAACACTTCTAAAACTGGAAAGAAAACATTTTCGTTCTTAAACACCGTATTAAAAATAAAAAAACGTACAGTAAGCTGTTGCAGGTATTCGATCTAGACACCACCTTTTTGACCCAGTGCATTTGGCTCGGCTCACGGTCATTACTGACTGAGAACTAAAATGACCTCTGGTCTAGGCGTGCTCTTGCCGGGCAGAATGCTTTTTGTTTTTTCTTTCAAGTCTCTTTTAATGCAATTTTGTGGTGTTTTAACAAAGTTTGTTTTTTAAATCATATTTTGGAATGAAGGAAACACAATTGGGAGATTGACACAGAACAACTGTATAGTGAACAAATCTCCCTTAAAAACTCTTTTAATCAAGCTTTGGTTGTCCAAAAATGTTCAGTATTCCAAATACTTTTTTTGTTCTAAGCTACAAAATTTGACCAAAACACATTTTATTCAGATGTAAAACTATTGTTCTGTCTCGCAGAACATAAAGAAATGTCTCGGATCTGCATTTAATCAGGATGACTGTGCCCACAAGAAACACAAATTAAGCTTCAGAACCCTTTTTAGTAAATAGTTTTTGTATTGTTGGATGTGCATTACCTACTAACGCAGAGTTGTAGTATTTTATTTCTTTTTTTGTATTGGGTAATGTAGGAAAGGGCTACGTCTGTCAGGTTTTTGTTTTTGTCTGTGTCTCTGCATGTGATATTTGCCTTGTGTCCCCACAGGGAGTATTCACCCTATTTCTCCTGTTGACCACAAGGACGAAAGTTGACAAAAAGTGTATAGTTTTGAACTCTCACCATAAACAGAAATTCTGTGTAACTCTTATGGGGACACTTGAGGGCTGATTTACCAAAGGCAAATAGACTGTGCACTTTTGCAAGTATAGTTGCAAGGGAACTTGCTCCAGAGCTTAGTAACTGAGGGGAAGCTCAGCTGACTTCCATCATCAAATCATGTGCAAGCAACAATGCCTTTTTTTCTATTTCCTTGCATGTGATTGGGGATTCTTCACAAAGTAAAGCTTCACCTTGTTTACTAAGCTCTGGTAAAAATGCCCTTGCAGATTGCAAATGCTCTAAATCACCTCTTTGGTCTGGTAACAACTGTTTGAGGAAATGTAGCTAATTTTGCTGAGATTTCCACTTTTTCTTTGTCACTGACATATGAGCACACTTAAGTGTGCACTGAGTTCAGGTACGCTGACTGGCCCCCAAAGCAAGACCGCTCTCCTAAAGCCAAACTAAACTCTTAAAGGATAAGTTCCCCTTTCATAACATGTTACACCCATATTCAGGGTGTAAAATGTTATTAATGCACCGGCCCCCGCACCTCCCACTCCATGGCTGTGACAGCTAGCGGGGGATCTTCTCCATCCACCCCACCCCAGCGCTAGCTGACAGAGTTTAAAAAAAATGCTCTGTGAATAGAAAACTACAAGGTCCAGCAGCCTTTGTGACTGTCGGCTTGTAGTTTTCAATGTGTTCATTCTTTCTGCCTGTCAGCATGTATGGGCTTCTTAGTAGGAGGTACGAGCAAGCCAATACACTGACAGATCTACAGGAGACCTGCATGGCATCAGTGATTTGCTGATTGCTGGTGCAATGCTTTACAGCAGGCATCACTAAATGGCGGACCGAGTGACAATTCAGTCCAGACTGTGGCTGCGCCAGCCCAGCAGCAGGGGAGCTCTGATATGGGTGGTCTGTGATGTGATATGGGGGAGCTGTGATGTGAGGGGGGAGCTATGATATGCGTGGTCTGTGATGTGAGAGGGGGGTTGTGATATGGGGGAGCTGTAATATGGGGGGCTATAATGTGAGGGGGAGCTATCCTATGGGCGGTTTGTGATGTGAGAGAGTGGCTGTGATATGGGGGGCTGTGATGTCGGGGGGGCTATGATATGGGAGGGCTGTGATGTGAGAGGTGGGCTGTGATATGGGGGGGTGTAATATGGGGGCTATGATGTGAGGGGGAGCTATCCTATGGGCGGGTTGTGATGTGAGAGAGTGGCTGTGATATGGGGGGCTGTGATGTCAGGGGGGCTATGATATGGGAGGGCTGTGATGTGAGAGGGGGGCTGTGATATGGGGGGTGTAATATGGGGGGCTATGATGTGAGGGGGAGCTATCCTATGGGCGGGTTGTGATGTGAGAGAGTGGCTGTGATATGGGGGGCTGTGATGTCAGGGGGGCTATGATATGGGAGGGCTGTGATGTGAGAGGGGGGCTGTGATATGGGGGGGTGTGATATGGGGGGCTATGATGTGAGGGGGAGCTATCCTATGGGCGGGTTGTGATGTGAGAGAGTGGCTGTGATATGGGGGGCTGTGATGTGAGAGGGGAGCTATGATAAGGGAGGGCTGTGATGTGAGAGTGGGGCTGTAATATGGGGGGGGGCTGTGATGTGAGAGGGGGTCTGTTGTATGAAGGGTTTGATGTGAGGAGGATGCTGAGGTAATACAGGTTTCTCCCAGTTTGGTTTGAGCAATGTAAAGGGCTTCAATTCCACAATAGACAGAAAGAGAGGATGACACGTAACAGAGAAGACACAATCGCCCTAACCAAGTACCCACCTCTGGTTATCAAAGCTGGTGTTCAGCTTTACTTTCATTTACTTTACTTCATTTTAAATACTTTGTTTGGGCCAAGCTGACTAAAACAAAATGTTTCCTACAAAATTTTGCGCCCACTGGGCACGTTGTATAAACAGTATGTAGCCTCAGCTACAACAATATTCAGCTCTGTGTTCTGGGTGTGAGATGAGACCTTCCTGTCTAACATCCGGAAAATAGAGTCAGGCTGAGCCACTCTCAGCTATTCATAGGCAGCTTTGTATTCTATCGATTTAATACAAAGCTTCCTCTAACTGACCAAGTCGGAGATCTTACATCATCAGGTCGCCAATCAGAGGAAGAGTTGTATTCATCAAGCCATGGACTCCGCTAGACCTCTAAATATAAGCAAAGAACTATTGATAGTGAAGTCATATAATTTCTGGACATCTATAACTATGGTAGCCTGATCATTATTCCAGTCAAAATAGGACACATTTAATTAAACATATTCTGTTAACAAGTAAAAAAAATATTGCTTGAATTCTGTCTCCTCCTGTGAGTCATGTTGACAGTAAAAATGGCAAACTAATTCCATAAACTTATATATAAAGTCATTACATAAACCTCAAGTTTGCCCTGCTTTGAAAAAAAAAAAAAAATTGAAATTTCATTACTTTTTTGTTTAAAGTTTGATAGCTGAAGTTCATTTGGCCAAGCTCCATTGTGAGCAGTGGATAAAGTTGCCAAATATAATGACAGCTCAACTTAGAGCTGGAGACAGGTTGCATTAGTTAGCCGTGGAGTGGATTGCTCTAGAAATTCGATCTGTCACACTTTATTTAAAATTAAACCTAATTTTGGTGATTGTGAGGAATATGCTCTTCTCTTCATAGTTAATGGAAATGTTTGATCTTTTCCAAAGGGCTAAATACATTTGGAAGTGTCCAGGTAAAAGGAATTCATTTTAAAGCGTAATGAAACATAATTATCTCTGTAAAGTGATGCTCAGCCCTCATGGAAAAGTATACCCAGACAGTCTATGGTGAAGTGGGAGACCAAATCCCTCCTAAAAGCTTTACTTCATTGATTTTCATATATTGCATTGTTAAATGCCTAACTAGCCTGAAACTGTTATACGCAGTTTAAGATAAATTGCTCTATAATATTTGGCAGTATCTCCGTATAATCTGGTGGTTCTGGATGCAAAGTTGGACAGTGAGGCAAAAGGAATGATACACAGGGCCCTGCCCTATATCCATGAAGTAGGACTATATGTGCCCTTTAGCTGCAACAAGTGACCAAACCTCCAGTTAATGGCCTGCAGCAATACGAATCACTCTTGGATCAAGTTGTTTAACCAATTTCCGGCCTGTGTGCTCTACACAGACTTTAGAGGAAACGAGAAGAGCTGGACGGCTGCACTCCGATGCATACACCTTTATTGGAATTAAAGCGGTTCTGCACTCTGAAAAAAAATTTTTTTTTTTAGGATGTAATATAAAGTGTGCTTACCTTTATTAGGGGACTCACCTGTTCCATCTTCCATCTCGATCGCCGCCGGTTTTCGTCCGATGAAGTTCCTCGTCTTCTTCTTTAGTGCTGGGGGCCATCTTGCCTGTGGGCATGTGAAACACCCACAGGGACTTTAGATGGCCCAGCATGCACTGCCGTTACTCGCGCGTGCGCAGTAACGGCTCATCTGCCGAGATCTCACGAGATTTCGGCAGATGCGGCCGAAATCTCGGGAGATTTCGGAAGATGTGGCCGAAATCTCGCGAGATTTCGGAAGATGCCCGCACTGACTCCTGGGATCAATGACACCAGATCCCAGGAGACAGTGCGGCGTGACGACGATCGACGCAAGACCCCGCCCGCCGCCGCAGAGGGAGAAGACCGGAAGTCTTCAATTACAAGGTAAGTAAAAAAAAAAAAAAAAAAAAAACATTTCATTTAGTACTCTTTGCCTGATTTGGAAGGCAAAGAGATTTACTAAATGAAATGAGTGCAGAACCGCATACAGTCACAGAGGTACAGGGACAATGAGAGCTGACATGTAAACACGGTTAAAGACTTGTTTTGCTCTACACTGACCTCCATGCCTGCCACATGTGCATGAATTGTGTATTTGAAACCCAACAAAAATATCCCCCTGAATCTTGCTGACCCCTCTTCATGTCAGGGGCACACTTTCTTTGCAGGTCCTCATTCTCCACATGGTTTCAGGCTGAGGCTTTACAGGTCCAATCATACACCTGGGGCCAGTAGTGTATTTAGGTTTACGGCTGCCCTAGGCCTGACTAAACTCATGCACCCCCTCATTTAAATATGACCCAACCCTTCCTGTCCAGGCCACACCCCCTTGCTATTTAAGACCCGCCCTGAAATTTTTGAGTGGGGACATTAGTTCTATGGGCCGGGGGGGGGGGGGGGGCAATGGATTCCCTTAATGTGCATAGATTTCCTCTCACTTCCTTTTTGGCTATGGGGAAGGAAGTGAAGGGAAATCTCTGCAATGGGACAGGGATGGTAATAAATAAACTGACAGGGGTTAACCCTCCCTTACTCTATCCAAAATGAAAAAAAAAAAGTGTTGCCTATAGCTAGCTCTACCACTTCAGCCCCGGACCATTTGGCTGCCAAATGACCAGGCCACTTTTTGCGATTCGGCACTGCGTTGCTTTAACTGCCAATTGCGCGGCCGTGTGACGTGGCTCCCAAACAAATTTTTTTTCCCAGAAATAGAGCTTTCTTTTGGTGGTAATTGATCACCTCTGAGGTTTAAATTTTTTTGCGCTATAAACAAAAATTGAGCGACAATTTAGAAAAAAAAGCAATATTTTTTACTTATTGCTATAATAAATATCCCCCAAAAATATATAAAAAAACTTTTTTTTTCTCAGTTTAGGCCCAAAAAAAATCACAATAAGCGTTTATTGATTGGTTTGCACAAAAGTTATAGTGTCTAAAAAATAGGGGATAGTTTTTATGGCATTTTTATTAATAATTAAATTTTTTACTAGTAATGGCGGCGACCAGAATTTTTTATCGCGACTGTGACATTATGGCGGACACATCAGACAATTTTGACACATTTTTGGGACCATTGGCATTAATACAGCGATCAATGCTATAAAATTGCATTGATTACTGTAAAAATTTCACTGGCAGTGAAGGGGTTAACCACTAGGGGGCGGGGAAGGGGTTAAGTGTGTCCTAGGGAGTGATTCTAACTGTCTGGGGGATGGGCTAGCAGTGACACGACAGTGATTGCTGCTCCCGATGAGAGGGTGCAGACGATCAGTGTCCTGTCACTAGGCAGAGCGGGAAGAAGACCGTGTGCACGGTCACGGAGCTCGAGGCAGGCGCACGGCGAGAAATTCCTAGTAATGTACTGGTACGTTACTTTGCCCAGCCGTGCCATTCTGCCGACGTATATTGGCGTGAGCCAGTCTTTAAGTGGTTAAGCACAAATTTTAGATAATTTTATGGAGAGGACCAAGAAGATATAACCATGCCAATGGTGCAGCAGAAAACATATAGCACAGTGAGGAAGGTTTGTGGTCCAGGATGAGAGAACAGTCAAAATTAGAAGCGGCACCCCCCCCCCCCCCCCCTGCATAGCTGAAGCAGTGAGGCCACTTTATGGGGGCGCTAGTCTAATTTGCTTCTCAGCCCAGTCCGCCCCATAGGACTGGTGCTACACTAACAGTGTAGCGCAAGCTGGCGGGGACTCTTTACATGCTACCCCCCTGCAAAGTGCTGCCCTAGGCCTGGGCCTTGTTGGCCTAGGCCAGGATACAGCGTTGCCTGGGGCCAGTGGGATTTCAGGTCACTTTTTCTTCTCTCACTGCCAAAGGACCTCTTCCCTTAACCACCACAAGCTGCTGAAGTGATCAGGTATGCACTAATTATTGCGGAGGTACACATCCATCTCAACTTCACATTTGATTACCATTGCATGTTTTACATTTTCTTTTCTGTTGCCTGATATCCTGCAGCCATCACACCCACTTACCGTGCTAAGACTTTAATGCACACACTTTATATATATATATGTATTTTATATATATATATATATTTTTTTTTTTTCAGTATGCTTTATTTGTAAATTAACATTAGTTGCAAACACATGGCACATCACTTCGCAGGTACAGTTGTGAAAATGGTAAAGTTATGCTATGAAAATGGTAGGAATTTTCCCAAGCGTGTGATAAAGTGCTGGCTACATACCTGTAAAACGCTTACAATGCTGTTCCCATTGTAGGTGTAACAGGAGGGGTGCTGCAGTACTGAAGTCACTGGCCCATTGTAACTTTTTAAATAAGAGCTCCGTTCCCACTTTTCCAAGTACATACCTGTAGCCTCCACGCTCTCCTCGCAGGGGAAAGCATATACGTACGTACGTCTTCATAACACTACATCCTGTGTCTCCCCCTTCTTAAGTCCCATGCATACAATCCTTCCTGAATAGTAAGGGTGCATACATACTGGTATTCCCGAAGGAACTCCCTGAATAAGTTTGATGTTATCTGGTCTAGATGGCTTCAATCTATGACTTGGGTATCATGTCAACCAATGGGTACTGCGTACTTTGTAATACTGGATATTGTTATTCCTTTTTTTTTCATCTTTTTTCTTTTTATGTATATACTCCGAGTGAGCGGGGGGTCGTGGGATGGTGGGGTTTGTTGAAGGGGGGTGGTCTGGGGTTTTTGGGGGGGGTTTTGGTTTGGTGGGATTTCTATTTTTGTGGCTTTTGTCTGTATCGTGTCCATGTTTTCATATAAAATTATAAAAAGGATTTGATTTAAAAATAATAGTAAGGGTGCAGCCCCACTCCCTGGAAAAGGTGACTACCTGCATTCCTCCATGCTGCTACTTGATGATGTTGCTCCTCTGCTTTCTTCCCCTGTGAGGATCCCGATATATTAGTGGGCATATGACCTAAATATCAATACCGCCCCAAAATGGCACCCAAATCTCATGGGATTTCAGTGTCAGTCACAAGCACTGGCTACCCCAAGATGACCACCCATTACAGGGGACAACTCAGTCGCCAATGAGATCCTCTTTCTGAAAAAGTGATGCAGCGCCCTTGGCAGGTTGGCCAACATACCGCAGCACAATACTTGTCTATAAACCTGTCACAAGAGAAATACACGGGCTCTCATTGCTCACCACTTCCTGAAAATGCAGGCAATGTTTACTGGACAGGCAGAGCCGTTTACTGACTGATTTAGTTGTTTGCTCCCTGGAGTTGCTCTTTCAATTTAATGATTGGCAGTTATAGAGAACGTGCTCTATACATGGCCTCGGCCGGCCGCTGTCATAATCTATGATAAATAAAGTATAATGTTACAATATTTGTTTAAATAGCTTTATTCTAAGTCTTTACAGATGATGGTTCTTCCACATGCAGTGTCAAAGTTCCTGTCATTATAACAATATGTGTTTGACTGGGAGGAAATGGAGCTGCAATCCCCAGGAATACGTCATATCTTCTTAGCTTACTTCCCTCATTAACAGAAGTCATCAGATAACTAGCTGGGGTCACCTCCACTGAAAGTTTATATAGCTTTCTACTCTAGGGAGAATCCATGGTGGAGGATGAGGTATATCCCAGTTGTGAAAGTTGATGAGCTCAGCAGGAATTTCTGTGTGGCTACAGGATTACATCTGTGTCAAACATAAATAGTTACCTGCAGCTGAGAAATGGCCTCTGATGGTTTTAATACAAACAGTCAATGTTGATATAATTAATCACAGCATGAAAACAACAACAAGCAGGATAGGCAAAATCAGATTTGCTTATGATGCAAGCTGTCCTTGCTTACACTTACCATTTTTGCTATGTGCTGATGCCTTTCTGATGGGGATTGGGGCTGCATTTGTCTGGTCAGTGGTTGGAAGGCTCAGAGAGCTCCTGGTGATATATTCCCAACCACCCCCCTCTATGTGTTTGGGACCCCACTGAGTTTCACTCGAATTTGGTCATGTTTTTCACTGCTTTTCTTGAACTGCCCGCCTGGTTATTTGGACATGTATATCTTTTGTGGCCCCCAATGATCTCCCAGCGCCGGGGCCACAAAAGATATATATTCTGCCTGCCTTGGAGGGGACAGGGAGGAGTGCCATGCACACAGGAGAATTTCCTGTTTTACACGGCAGCCTCTATAATAGGAAGTCCCATCTCTGGCACTGCCATTGGACGACTGTTCTGTCCATCATAAGAGGCGGGACTTTCTATTAAAGAGGATGCAGAGAAAACAGGAGTTTTTCCTGTATCTAATCTTTTGGCGCTCGTTCCACCCCCTCCATGTCCCCTTTCGAGGCTGCAGATGGATGGGCATCAGTCAGGCTGCACTGATTGCAATGGTGAGTCTGCATTCCTGGCAATGATGGGTGCTGCATTCCTGGCCATACTGTGTGCTGCATTCCTGGCCATACTGTGTGCTGCATTCCTGGCGATGGTGGGTGCTGCATTCCTGGTCATACTGGGTGCTGCATTCCTGTCCATACTGAGTGCTGTATTCCTGGCCATACTGGGTGCTGCATTCCTGGCCATACTGGGTGCTGCATTCCTGGCCATACTGCGTGCTGCATTCCTGGCCATACTGGGTGCTGCATTCCTGGCCATACTGGGTGCTGCATTCCTGGCCATACTGGGTGCTGCATTCCTGGCAATGGTGGGCGCTGCATTCCAGGCAATGGTGGGCGCTGCATTCCAGGCAATGGTGGGCGCTGCATTCCTGGCAATGGTGGGGCTGTATTCATGGCAATGGTGGCGCTGCAGATGGGCACTGACCCTTATTTTGCTTCATAGTTCTTTATTTAAAATTTAAGTTTTTTTCCCTGAAACTTCCCTCTTAAATGAAGGTGCGTGTTATACGCCAATATACACTGTGTATCCAAATAACACACCCAAGCTCATTTCTTTACTCGCACACAGCCACGAAGAGAATCCTTGTTAGGCAGTGTATTAATTAGCTCAAACGAACACACAGACCGAATTTTAATGGTTCAAAGAATGTCAGGCAAAATGGTCGGCCCTCGCGCATGTTTACTTCATCAAATCTGGCCCTCTTTAAAAAAAAGTTTGGACACCCCTGTAGTAAGTAATTGGCTCAGGGAAAGGACTCAGGAGGTCAAGAAATTAGAATGGGCAGGCACACACACATGAAATTGTCACAGTGACACTGACAGCAGTGTGCAGCAACACAGATGATCATGACACCTCACTGACACGACACGTCCCCTCCTAAGTCATAGTGACAGTCTCTCTCCATGCCAGGTGGTCTCTTCAGTCCACTCCAGTCTGAATTGCACTAACAGTCCCACTCTTGGCTTGCCTTGCTCTGGTCCCACAGACCTGCACACAAGGCTCCACTCGGCTCCCTTGTACCATAACATCAGATGACATTCTCAGGCACAGCTTCCACCAGACCCACCAGGGTCGCCTGAACACACTGTGGCAGGCACTCAGATGGTCACGGCCGGTTCCCGGCAAGAACTGCACATACGCAATTCCGAGACGGGTATCACAGCCATAATTTTTCCTGTCACTGGCAGTAGAAAAGTGCTGTTTTTTTTACTGGATGTCAGTAAAAATACTGACAGTTGGCAACACTGGGCTGGAGGCCTGCCTTGTGTAATGCACTCAGCACTCTTTATTTTTCACGTATTTGTGCCAAAATATATTTCTTCCAATAATATAGACCACTAAAACTCTACAAAATTAGCCAATGTGTTTCGGGGGCATTGCGATTTCATCAGGGCTAATAAAAATGTAAACAACATAAAAACATTTTTTATCCAGTAGTTGCAGAGCCTCAATGAAACTATTTTCAAATAAAGGCTGTGCAGTGTTGGGCGGGGCTGCACAGCGAAGATATGTTGCCTATAACAGGTGTACCTCTGTGGGTTACAATGAGGGCGGGTCTGTAAAGGATAACTTAAAATAAAAAACTTTATATCAACCAAAAACTTTCTTTCTTTTTTTAGTTTTGGATAGAGTGTGGAAGGATTTGAATCACTGTCAGGTTGTACCTGCTATCCAGGGCTCTGTTAGAGAGATTTCCCCTTGTTTTGCTGACCATTTTACCAGACAGGAAGTGAGGGAAATTCTCCCAACAGCAGCACAAGCATACTGTAAATATAAAGTATATGTAGAGGAAGACTAGATTCCCTGTATAATTTTTATTTCTGTCTGTGTCCCTGTTTTTAGATTTCCCCTCACTTCCTGTCTGGAGAAATTGCTGTCAGCAGGACAGGAAGTGAGTGTAAATCGCTCTAATGAAGCCCTGGAGAGCAGGACAATCCTGTCGGGGTTCTAATTCTTGCCCACTTTGTCCAAAACTAGATAAAGAGTTTTTTGCTTGACATGCACCTTAAGATTTGCCTTTAGACATCAGAGGGTAGTTGGATGTGCAGACACAGTATAAAGACATCTTTGGGTCTAGCTTCAGTTATACGCTTGAATGTTTGGGCTGCCGAAACATTCTCATGTATTTACTACCTTTGTGCAATATGCAGTATGAAAACTTCTCTATTTAGCATTGCAAGGACTTGTCTATGCAGCATATACTCCCCTTCCCCTCACTCCACTGCCACACTGTTCAGCCAGCTGGTGCAAAGAGAGGAAGGCCCATTCAAATCTTGACTTGGAGCTTATGTGGGGCTGAAGACTCTACCCTCCACATGTAAAAATACTGGGCCAATCACTATGCACCAATGCTGTCATGTGGGAGAGAGGGTTTCAAGTCACATGTTACCTGGTAATAGCTTTTTCTTTTCACTGCTGGTTGGCCTCAGCATTGTGCAATACATCTAAATTTGTGTATTTGAAATGCTTAAAGTGCCTTCTTTGTTTGTAATAGGATCGCTGCTACTATCATGGAGAGGTGGAGGGACATCCAAGCTCAGCTGTCAGTTTAAGTTTGTGCTTTGGCCTCAGGTAGGTTCTATCATGTATTACTGACAAATGTCTAAAGTTTTTCTGAATTTAAATTGACATGCAGTTTATGTACAATAAACCTAATTTACCTTTATTATTTTAAGAAAACCTGTTACAAACCTGGTCAGTATAATGTAAAAATGTAATGAGGAATGCATAGGCAGAGATTACAGTAAATTTAAAACTGCATGTTAAAATGGTCACTATCTCCTATAAAGGTTGCGCTTGTCTACAAAGCCTGGTACCTTTCTATTGATCCTTTTTAATGTGGTCAGCTGCCTCACTGACTGAATTTGGGAGATGTAAAGGTGTGGGATCAAGCTCCACTTTTATGGTAACCTGTGTGATGTTGAACTACCTAGGACTTGGGAAAAATGATTGTGATGACACGCTTTACGTAACGGATGATTATTTCACGAAGATGGCATGTCGAGCTGAGTACATAAAAATGCATGTTTAATTTAAAGGGGTTGTAAAGGTAAGTGTTTTTTCACCTTAATGCATCCTATGCATTAAGGTAAAAAAACACCTGTCAGCAATAGAAAAGTCTGGGAAAAAAAACAGCATGTCCCCCCAAATACATACCAGGTCATTCGGGTCTGGTATGGCTTCTAAGGGGAGCCCCACACCAAAATAAAAAAAAGCACAACGTGGGGTCCCCCCAAAAACCATACCAGACCCTTATCCGAGCATGCACCTCGGCAGGTCAGGAAAGGGGGAGGGACAAGCGAAACATACCAGGCCACATGCTCATAACTTGGGGGGTGCTTTTGGCGCGGGGGGGCTCAGTGACGTCACAAGGGGGGTAGGGTCATCGGGTGACTCCGCTGTTAACCTTTAAAGAAATGTCAGATGGAGGAGCAGTCAGTTTACAGAAGCCTTCGACGAGGCCAGATGTTTTTTTTCCTTTTTTTTTTTTCGGGTCTGGTGGTGCAGGGCAGCGTGATGATGGATCTACATCGGGGGACATTGTTTTTTATTTTTTTAATAAAGGACTTGTCAAAAACTTGTGTACTGCCTTTATTTACTTTTTACACTTTTTTGGTGAATGGGTAGGGTACCCCATACTCATTCACATGGGGTGGATGGCGGGATCTGGGGGCTTCCAGATTTCGATAAGCCCCCCATCCGCAAACCCCAACAACCACAGCCCAGGGTTGTGGAGAAGAGGCCCTTCTCCCCATCAACATGGGGAGAAGGTTCTTTTAGGGTGGAGTGTTGAGGGAATGTGGCCTGATATGGTTCAGGGGGGCACTCGCTTGTCTCCCCCCCCATTCCTGACCTGCCAGGCTGCATGCTCAGGAAGAAGCCTCCCCATCCACAGCTCTGCATGTTACTGTTTGCTCCCACTCTGCAGACATACATAGTTTGGAGCTCCACTCTTCTCAGCCCTCTATAGCAGCCTTATTTTAATCAGGATGTCGCAGTACCCCTAATGAACTCAGACAGCACCCTGGTTGAGAAAGGCTGATCTATCCCTTATCTCACAGTCCCTGGCCCACCCGTAACATTCATTAAATTTTAGTTCTTTCAACCGTTAAAAGCTTACCATTAATTTTGGCCATTATATGGGACAGTCATCATGCAAATGCTATCTAACCAGAAATGCCCACTCTTCTAGATTGATCTCACCCATCAAGGGCTTGTATCACTTGCATAACTCCTCCCAAGAGCCAACCCACTGCTTGCATCTGGGTTCAGGGCTCTTGAGAAGAGCATTGAGGCAAGGTGCTGTGATGTTTACAGAAAGCTTTGTTAACTACATAGAGCTGCCCTCTCTAACCAGGTATGATCTGCTCACGTTGTATAGTAAAGCACAGGAACCCAGTGATGATGTAACTGTGTCCAAAGTAAGGTATGCAATGAAAAGAAAATGTTTTACTTGCTGTTTTAATAAGCATGCTGATCGGGGGGGGGGGGGGCAGAAAAGGCAAAACATAAACAGATTAAACGACCACGACACCATCTGGCTGGAGTTTGCATGTTCTCCCTGTGCCTGCGTGGGTTTCCTCCAGGTACTCCGGTTTCCTCCCACTCTCCAAAGCCATGCTGGTAGGTTTATTAGGTCCTGTTGATAAATTGGCCAAATATGTGTATGTGCTTGTAAGCGTGTCGGAACCCCATGGGGCAAAGGACCGCGCTATACCACAGATGGACACCGGCGGCAAAAAGCGCCCTGGGGCAATTCAGTTCGCATAGGTAGCACTATACAAGTCACTTATTCATAAACTTCTGGTTTAAGTATCTAAAATAACAACTTTTTGTGTTACCCAAAGATGCCTGTCAGGGGTTGCGTTGCCTGCCTTTTATTCCAATGAGTTTAAAGGTGAGTGTGTTAAGTGGTTGTTGCAGAGCTGAGAGAATGGAGTTGCCATCACAGAAGACCATGGAGCAGAAAAGTTTGTATAATGTTCATAGAACAGAGGTCAGGGTGGGGAATGGATTGCTGCCCTGGACTATAATTTTTTTTCCACTGCTGATAATTTAGATTTTTTACCCAGGCTGGAGTTGGCCTTTAAAGCTGTGGTTCTCCCTGTTTCAAAAAGATTCGGAATCTTTTTTGCTGACAGTCAGGTTCCATTAAGGTGAAAAAAACATGCTGAGCAATCCAATTAACCAATTTATGATTCAAGGTTAGTAAATGTGTTGATTTTTCTCTCTAAACTTCATTATTCAATTATTTAGCAAACAATGACCTTAATATGCAATAATTAACTCAGCATTTGCTCACGGTGATGGTTTAATCACTGTAATTATCAAAAATTGGCATTAAAGCTCTACCTTTTGAAAATGGCTCCAAGCAAATGTTCCTATCATTTTTTTTCCTTTACTCTTTGCATCTTTGGAACATCTGGCACAACATTGAACCATAATATTGCCCCCCAGTGCTAATATATTATTATTATCTCAGCCTACTTCAGCTTTATAAAGAAAAATCATCCAAATATAGATGGATGTACTTATTAGTTTATTATCAGAGTCCCGCTCCCCGACATTTGACTCCCATCAGTCTTGCTGTTTTCTCTATGGTTTATGAAACCTAATAATGGATCATTAGCTTGGAATCTGCAGAGTAGTATATAAAGGATATTTTTCAAAGTTGCCACATGTGCACAAATTAACTAAATTTACAGCAACTACTAGGAATAGTAACTTTTTAGATACTTAAAGACATGGGGGGAGAATGAGTCTTTCACCACTGGTGGCGATGATATATAGACATCCGAAGGATGCTGAACTGCAACAACTAGCATGTTTTAAAGAGAAATTGTTGCATAGTTTTGTAGAGCACTGTGGGCATACAGGCAGGAGTCAAACGCACCACGCTGACATGGCATGCTGTCCATTGGGAGCGCAGTGCGCATGCGTTTGGTAACGTCACTGGTTGCTGCTAAGGTAAATATCTCCTAAACGTGCATGTTTATAGGGTTGCCTGTAGGTACAAGATAAAAAGCAGACTTTACCACCGCTTTAACAGTGGGATATATAAAAAAATATATATAATAATTAGCATTTTGACATTACAGGAATATGTGCAACAGAATGCCTCTTGTTGGTTGTAGGATATGGAATTCAGAGACAACTGGGTTATATTGTCATCTACAGGAGGATTTGAACATTGGGAACCGCCAGCCATATCCCATATCTTCCACTCCCAGCATGCCTCAACTTTTTGTTTTGCTAGTGTCCTAGGAGGGTGGATTTCTTTTCACTACTGAGAAAAGTTTAACATTTCAGCTAGCCATTTTTCGTTAAGATAGGCCTACACATTGGCTTCTTTGTACAACTATCCAGATCAGCATATTCTCAGCTGTGGCTTCGGAGGCCTTACTCAGACCCTGCTGGACCAGGCAATTGTTGGGTAGGCCTGAAATTGCATGACCTTGCCTAAGTGACCTTTGGGCACTGTTCTCTGCATTGTTGCTTTGCCAGACCCAAGTTTCCAGGCCCAGAGCAGTGGACTCTCTTTCTGAAGATACACTTTGTGGGTGTTCTGTGTGGACAGAGCACCAGGTGCTACCTCATTGGCAGGACCATTGGGCACCCTTGTTATTCCTATTTTTCTGTCGATTTACCTCAGGAAGAGTTGCTGAATGGCTGAGCCCTGATCCTTTAGGTGGAGCTTTGTCTGTGCATGCTCCACACTCTTATTTCCATCATTTAGTGGGAGGTAACACATTCCTGCTACTGCTCCTTATCACAGGGGGCACATGAATCTTCCTCAGTTTAGCTTTGCTGCCCGCCTATATTGACCTGGACTTCTCCTGGTACCAGCAGCTGGTTTGTGAGTATTGGAGGCCTGCCCTAAGGTAAGTTTTTCCTGTGTTGCAGTGCAACATGTTGGATCACAGACACATGGGGAATAGTCCTGCTGTAATAGGTCGCTCCAGCTCATGATCACGAACAGTCCTGGTGTTGCCTGTGTTGCACCCACTCACTGATCTGACACCTGCAGCCTATGATGTAGTCCTCTGCACCTCTTTTGCTTGAGTCCCTGCACTCCCTGGAGTCTTCCATAGCTCCATCAGGTATGGTCCCCATCAGGAATGGTGGTACTGAGGTTTATAGGGATGAAGGAGGTTGATACGGGAGATATTGCTGTCCACCACATGTCCATGAAAATTGACTAACATGCTGGTATCCCCAATCCATACACAGGATACACACCTATGGCGACTAACCAGAGTGAGCACCTTGTTTTGGTAAAGGAGGAATGAGACAAGCTTATTTTGGGTAGGAAAAAACAAAATAACCCGTGGTTGCAGGAAAAAAATTTGCTCCATGTATGGCCGACCTAAGAGCTGTGGAACATCCATGTGATTACTTCACACATCTGAGATTCCTCAAGCTACCCTTCAAGCTATAATCCTTGCGTTTTGACTTTTCCCACTGCCACACACACCTACACATACCAGACACACGACTTAAGCCACACATTCAGAAAATTGGAAAAAAAATTGTTCTTTCTACGCCAGAGGTCGCCAAACTGTGGCCAGATGCAGCCCTTTGCTTGCCTTTATCTGGTCCTTTGGGCACTATTCATCTCACTGATGGGGGACACTATTCTGCCTACTGAAACCAACAAAGGGGCATAATTCCTGCTACTGACACCAACAATGGAGCACTATTGTTCCCCCTAATACCAAAGATAGAACACTATTTACTCCCACTTATGTTTAAAATAAACTCTTATTCCTGCTGGCCACAGTCCAGCCACCTGAAAGTCTGAAGGACAGTAAACTAGCCCTTTGCTTAGAAAGTTTGGAGACCCCTGTTCTAAGCGATTGTATGATAATCTGATAATTAGTACACCGCTTTCGAGAGCTGATCATTACAGTTCATGCTAAATTATCTGAAGAAACAAACAAGAAAAATGTTCTCGTGCGATACCAGAACAAACTATTTTCCTTTTTAATCAGTACAGTATTCGTCCGGAAAAAATCGGATGCTCGTAAACAAAAGAATACAATACAAAACGATTTATCACTTGCGAAGTTGTATCCTCTTCATTTTCCATATGACATTAACATGCCAAAAAAATGGACGATCATTCATCTGATATTCTCATTGTGTGTACAGGGCTTTAGGGTAGTCTGCCACCACATGCAGTTTGTTAGCTGACCTATCTGCGAGTCATCCATATAAACAAACGCACAGATCCCGGTCTGGCAGGTCAACTACTCGTTATACGGACCCTAAACAGTCAGCAGTTCCGTGATGCAATTTGATACAGAATTGGCACGTACTTATACCGAGCATACAGAAACTGGTAACATAATGCATGATCATAAATTATATGAACAAAAAATTGCAGTGCTGAAATTTTTTTTTTTTAACCACTTGCCGCCAAATCACATACATAGTACGTTATTCGACTTCAAGTGGTTGTACCCTGGTGATGCCTGCAGCTGCATTCATCACCGTAGTACCTTTTTCTAGAGCTGACGGTCAGCTCTCTTGTAATGGCAATCAGAGTGGCTAACTAGCTGCTTGATTGCTATTACAAGCAGTGGGAGATGAAATCTTCACCCCCCACCTTCTGCGGCTCTCTTGGTTGCTGGCCTTGATTGAGGAGGCCATAAGCATAGCTCCACACCTTTTCCTGCAGAATCATCATTTGACCTGCCTGTGGTCTGAGTGTTCTGCCGCAGAGGAACTACCTGAGTCTCTTAAATACTTAACAGGTGGTGTTGCCCCTGAGATGTTGCAGGCCTTTGCATTACTAGGTTTAGAGGGACTATTTTGGCTCTTATTTGTCATCTCTGACATGGTATGCACCACTTTGACACTGGACAATCGGCCTACAGCTTCCTCCATTGCTGCTACCTGTCCAGAAATGAAAGAAGGGACCTCTTTAAGTCAAACATGGAACAGAGCAGTTCAACTGGAGCTCCGTGCTCTGAATCCCTCTGCCTGGCCACCATGCCCAAACCCACTTTTCAGGTGAGAACAAGATGGAGGATTAAGGCTGGTAATCCTGCAGTCTCTGCTCATGCAGTGTCATCACTGCATAGGCAGAGAGGCATGTGTGCTATCTGCTGACAGTTCACATCCTGTAGGCCAGGCTAAAACTGGTGGGTATCTGCAGCAATTTTGTATACAGAAAACTTTGTCAATTAGGTGTAGACCCTACACCAGTTTTATTTCATTCTGAAAACTTTAAACTGACGCAAGTGGCAGAGGTAGGTCTATCTGCTTTGTTAAAGTGGCGCACACCACTAGTCATAGTAATGGCATTGGAAGCTTCGGTAATTCCCCTTCGCTAGAGGCTTGCCTTAAAGCTGAGTAGGAAAAAGTTAGGTCCCTTTCACATGGGCGTTCCAATCAGGTCTGCCGGTCTGTTTTTCAGACGGATCTGACCAGAAGGTCCATGCAGTCCTATGGACACGCAGGTCCTTGGGTGCTGCTACCTATAGGTATGTTCTGCCCCCCCCCCCCCCCCCCAACAAAAAAGGGAGAGAACTGCTTGCTTTTCCATTTTAGAAAACCAGTTTGGATCAGATGTAGCCTATTGTAAACGGCAAGTGGAGTCCTCCCATAGAGCTGGGTCTGCCGGTTTCCACACTACAAAAACTGAGCTGGCATGTGACATCAATCCCACTTTTCTCAGTGTGGAAGAGGCCTTGGATTTTCATCAGTTTGCTTTTTATGCAATGCGTTAAGAATGAAAGATTGTTGCATTATTTTTTTGTTGTTGTCGCACTTCGTGTTCATGTTTTTAGAAGTCAGTTCACTACAGATCTTTGTAATTTACATTGGGTTATGACTATACATTTCTCTAGAGTGATAATGGCCATTAAATGTGCTCCTCATCTGCCATATGCTTTGCATAATATAACGGTTTTATGTTTACTTGTACTATAGGTATGGGTTTACAAATGGCATGTATGGCATGTATCTGAACATTGTATATGAATATTTAAACATGTACATCAATGAGAGCGTTGTTTGTTTATTTTCAGGGGATTAATTACACTTGAAAACCGAGCATATGTCCTGGAGCCACAGGCTAATTCTACAAGCCGCCACCTCTTTTACAAAGCTGAACATATGAATCTGGCTTCTGGTTCCTGCAGCCAGAATTCTAACCTCTCAGGCATTTCTCCGAATGACACTTTACAATACTCTGAAGATTATTTACAAAGGGTAAGCAATACACCGTGGGCATGTCACAGGCAAATAAACTGCGTTTCTCTACAATTACTTGATGCATATTATGTATACAACAGAAGGTGCCCAGTTCCCTAGATTAAAAGCATTGTCTTATCTCTTGCTAGTTATAGAGACTGAAACACAAGAGGAAATGTATGAATTTGATAGACGAATGGAACAATCGGCTAATTAGTTTATCACTCATAAGTGTGGCCCTAGGCAGGCAAACCTCTCCTGTTTGCAGCAGCTGGAGACAAGTAAGCTAGTCATGGTCGATTTAGTCACCACACTTTCAAGATCCAGTGAAGAC
This sequence comes from Lithobates sylvaticus, assembly GCA_028564925.1. Lineage (NCBI taxonomy): Eukaryota > Metazoa > Chordata > Amphibia > Anura > Ranidae > Lithobates > Lithobates sylvaticus. The sequence goes on along the minus strand of CM053036.1, from coordinate 40,153,150 downwards.
TTTTTTTTAAAGTGACTCTGGCACAGATATCACAGCACAAGCAATTTAATAGGATCACTTTGTTCCCTGGGGGGGAAAAATGACATTCCCAAGTAAAGACCTTTCCATATATGTTGAAACGACATTCCACCCAAATGTGACATTCACTTGGAGTGGATTCTATTATAATAAATCACCTTCTGGTTTCTAAACTCTCCAGGAGGTTGCAGTGGTGAGACCTCGCAGCATAGTTTGTTGGTTTTATCCTACTCCTGTTGGAGCCTTTGATGTTCCTTCATCTTTTATAACATGCTCTATAATAGTGGTGGGCAGCTTTAAAACTATAGATAGCCTCGTGTGGCACCCACCACTCTCAGAGAACCTAACAATAGATGCATGCTTTCTTACACTAAAATGCATTAAAGTAGGCAGTCCATCAAAAATGAATGGGCTGCACTGCATAGACCAACCTTTCTCAAACTTTTCAACACAGAGGAACCCTTTAGATAACTTTCCAGTCTCACAGAACCCTTACTAAAAATGATTATACCTACAACTTATGGTACATTAGTGTGATGGTCAATGGGAAGGGATGCTCCTTACACTTGTGGTCAATGGGAAGTATTACCTCTTTACAGATAGCTAAAAAAGATCAATGATGTCAGTGGGAACTTATCTGAGAGGCAGAAATTTATCTTTGCTCAAGGAACCCCTAGCGAACTTTGGAGGAACCCTAGGGATCAGTGGAACCCTTGTTGAGAAGTCCTGGCAAAGACAGTTTCCATCCTGCTACATTTTTTTAATGTACTGCAGTGTACACTGGTGTCAGTAATAGTAACTCCCAGCGTTGTTGTCAGTGGCTGCAATAATAATCGTCAGCATTCATGTTAGTGGCTGCAATAATTATCTCTAGCATTGGTGTCAGCAATAATAAAATTCCCACCATTGTGTCAGTGGCAGCAGCAATAACAACACCCTGCATTGGTGTCAGTCACAATAGTAACCCCCACCATTAGTGTTAGTGGATGCAATACAAAAAAACCTCCATCATGTGTCCACGGGCACAAAAATAACACTCAACTTTTGATTTAGTGGATGGAATAACAAGCAACCAGTATTGTCTTCAGTGTCTGCATAAACAACCCCCTGCATGGATGTCAGTGCCAGTACTATTACCCCCCTCCCCTCCCCTGCTGGTCAGGGCCAGTGCTAACCCCCCCTCCCTGCATTGCTGGTCAGTGGCCGTGCTGTTACCACCCTGCCCCCCCCCCCTTCCTTCCCCTTGGCATTACTGGTCAGTTGCAGCCCTAATATTTTGTTAACCCCCCCTCCTATATTTGTGTTGCTTGTCAGTGCTGTTAGCCCCCCCCGCATTGGTGGTCAGTGGTTCCTATCTCTCCCCCCCCCATCCAGCTTGGGCTAAACATTTTACTGTTGAGTGGAGATCATTCTTTCTGACAGTACTACAGGTGTTCTCTTAGTGGCGGGTTCTGAAATACAGATGACGATCAGCATCCAGTACTCTGCTGGTCATCCTGCCACTGTATGTGTTGCAGAGATATACTAAATGTTGTTTTTTTGCCTTGACATATGCTAATTCTGAGTCTGTACTGGGCACGCAGGGCAGCGTAGCAGCTTCGCTTAATTATCCAGCTTCACCCCACACCCCCTTCCCTGCTGTTTAATATTTGGTTTCCTCTCACAAATACATCTTTCCATTCGCCCACTAAAACAAAGTAAAAAATCTGGTGCTTGGGGGAACATAAAACCCTCTTCCCTTCCACTCACAGTGCAGCACTGGGTACCCAAGTAGCCAAACAGAAGAAATTAGTTCTTTCGTTCTTTGTAAGCTCCAACCAGATTGACTTGGAAACTGGCACAGGGCTTTTTTTCCTCTTCACTCTGGTGAACAGGGCAGCGAGTGAGTGAAGATAAGTCCAAGATATGGGGATATTTAAAGAGACATTCAGGGCAAAGTTACAGTGCCTGTCTAAAGCCGCCTCCATTGACCTACTATCTGCCTATCCAGTAATCCCCCAATGTTCCTTTCTTTGTTGTAGCTTGCACAAAATACCTGGTTCTTCTGCTTACGAGGCCAAAGCATGGTCAGATAATAGAGGGGGTGACATCACTGCTTCCTCTGGGCTCCAATGCCCGGTATTTTGTTGGTGGCTGCAACATAGGAAGGAGCAGCAGGGGATCGCTTGAGAGGTATCTGTGGGCCATGGGAGGTCTTTACATAACTACAGTCACTTTGCCCCGACTGGGTGTCGTGACAGGGTCTCTTTAAATAAACTTTATGGAATTGCAAGTACAGGTTTACTTTAAGCTCCTATGTAGGTCCTCAGTATAAACTTTTTTTCTGATGTAGTGTATCTCTTTAGTTATAGTTTAAACTAAAAGTCTCAGCATGACCTGTCAGCCACTGAAGACACTCGGCTGCAAGCGAGAAGCCACATGATGCCAATTTCTGCAGATGTTCAACCTTCCGTGGGCTCCTTTCACAGTTTATTTTGCTTAACAACCAGACTGTGTAAGGGTTTTTGATCCTGGCAGTTTTACTGATCAGATGTGACATTTTATTGTGCAAGAGAACAATACTTAAATGCATCTAACAAATAAAATGAGCAGCACCATAAATCCTTACTCATTTACAGGCTGGGTCTGCAGTGTAGACAACAAGTCTTTTCTAACGCTAAATGAGAAATATTACTGCCAGTTGAGCTGCCGCCTTTGCCATCCAAATTAACTCTTGTTTCAGGCTCATTTTCACAGTTGCAGGTAACTCTGATGCCCGTATTAGTCTGTTTTTCCATCTCCTTCAAATTCATTTCTCCTAACTTATAATAAGCAAAATATCCCTATTGACATTGTTGCTGCCTTCCTGTGAAATAATCTTTTGAAGATTTTATGTTACAGAAATTTTTAGGGCAAAAATAATCTAGTTAATAAAGCTAAACTCTGGGCAGAAAAAATACACAAATTACTGCAACTCTGTAACCGTTAATACATCCTTAAATGTTTTTTTTTAAATGCAAGCAGTGTAAGGCCACTTTCACACAGGATGGATCCGCTTAGCGGACTCTGCTGGCTCAGCGGGGGATTGCTCCGTTGATCCCCGATGAGCCAGCGGATGACGGGTACGTTTCTGCTCACTGTGCAGGTAACAGACCTGTCAGAGCCCCGCTGATCTCTATGGGGAGATCAGAAGAAAACGGACAGCATGTCCATTTTCACCCGATCCGCTGGACGCATGGCGGACGTATCACCATCTGTCTGTTTTGAGCGGATCTCGTCGAATCAGATGGCAGGCAGGTGTGAGCGGACACATCTTCACTGATATCCGCCTGCCCATACAAGTCAATGGGTGGCCCGCGCAGATCCGCCTGAAAAATGGATAGGCAGATCCGAGTGGGTTTATCGTGTGAAAGTGGCCCTAAGTACCTAAATTCGACTTTGTATAAGTTTCTTGTCCCTGTTTGATAGAACTCAGAGAGAGAAGGAGGAGGAAGCAGCACAAGGAGCCAATCGGGTGTGCTGCTGTGCAGGGAGTGGGTCTAACTTTTTAGTTAATTTTTTTTTTATTCAGCATAAGGAATGGTACTTTATGTTCAATCTATTTTTATTGTTTTTTGATATAATAAAGAGATACAAGCTGAACATACACCCATCAGCCACTTTATTAGGTACACCTGTTTAATTGCTTGGTAACACAAATTGCTAATCAGGCAATCACATAGCAGCAACTCAATGCATTTAGGCATCTAGTTGTGGTGAAGACAACTTGTTGAAGTTCAAACCGAGCATCAGAATGGGGAAGAAAGGAGATTTAAGGTACTTTCAACATGGCATGGTTGTTGGTGCCAACACCAACAAAAAACATCAATAACTAAAGTAAACACAGAACCAACTCTCATAGAAGCTTTAGCCTTCCGTCTGAGCATTTTAAAAACTGTTGATCTACTGGCATTTTCATGCACAACCATCTCTAAGGTTTACAGAGAATGGTCCGGAAAAAAAGGAAATACAACAAAATTTTGTCCCAAGGGCTTTAATGCAGCGGATATATTAAGTAATTACCCCAAAATGTGAAACAATTATTAATGTTATTGGTACAAATATTCAAATCCTATATCAAAACCAGAAAAAGGGAAATACAGTTTTAAAATATGAGCTCTTTCTTTCTTTATGTAAAAAATAAATGAGCTCTGATATAAGTAACCCCAAAAGTACAATCCATGTCCTAAAACAAAGCAGGTAAGTACAGTATAAGGGAATTTTCAAAACAGATTCCTGCTTAGAAAACTCCAACGCATTTCCATTATACTACAAATTCTTCATCAGGGGGATTAGGACATCTAGAATAAAAAATATGTAGTTGAAAAAAATGCACAGTAACAGTATTACAGTATGTGTTATTTCTTTCTTGTTAATACACAAAATATCATACCTTCCAAAATAGGGAGAATTGAACACCATCCAGGGCAAACAAACTAAAATTCAGGCCCACAGGAGACCACGCATGCACTCACTGGGGGGACACGAAGCAAGGCACATCTACAATAAAAAGAATATGGGTTATTCATGTGTACATCTACACAGGGGTTGTTGTGTCCAAAACAGTGCTGGGGAATGGTCTGAGCTTACCAGCGTTAAGATGGTGTGCACATGGAGATTCTGGCAAAGTAGTATGTCAATAGGAGGTCTGATAAAACATGCAAGAGTGTGTTGATCTGGCATTCTCTGCAAAATATCCATAGCTATTAAATGATATAAGAGTCTAAATCTAAGCTTGTATTGAATAATAAAAAAAAAACACTTCAATAGGAAGGCAACTCATGGACATAAAGGATAAAAAACTAAGCTCAATGAACAGTTGTATTCAATCAGGAAACACTGTGTAAACATAGACAGGTGGATCAGCAGATAATGTAATCAAAGTAATCTGTTTTAATCAAGATGTCCTAATCCCCCTGATGAAGATTTTGTAGTATAATAGAAACACATTGGGGTTTTCTAAGCCACAATCTATTTTAAAAATTCCCTCATACTTACCTGTGTTGTTATAGGACATTGATTGTACTATTGGGGTTACTGATACCAGAGCTCAAATTTTATAACAGTATTTCCTTTTTTCTTGTTTTGATATTGGATTGTAACATTTGTACCAATAAAATAAATAATTGTTTTACTTTTTGTTGTACTTACCTAATATAGCCACTGCATTAAAGCCCTTGGGAGAAAATGTAGTTGTATTTAAGTTAAACAGGGCACACAGCCTTTTTTCCTATTGAGGCTTATGGGCACCACATAGAAAAAAAGAAAATATCCAGTGAGCGTCAGTTGTGTGGAAGAAAATGCCTTGTTCATGTCAGAGGAGAATAGGCAGACTGGTTCCAGATGATAGAAAGGCAACATTGACTCAAATAACCACTCATTACAATCAAGGTATGCACAATACCATCTCTGAATGCACAACACATCGCACCTTGAAGCAGATGGGCTACCGTAGTAGAAGACCACATCAGGTGTTACTCCTGTCAGCTATGAACAGGAAACTGAGGATACAATTCGAACAGGCTCACCAAAATCCGACAATAGAAGATTGAAAAAAATGTTGCCTGGTCTGAGTAGTCTCGATTTCAGCTGCGTAATTCAGATGGTAGGGTAAGAATTTGGCGTAAACAACATGAAAGCCTAGATCCATCCTGCCTTGTATCAATGGTTCAGGCTGGTGGTGGTGTAATGGTGTGGGGGATATTTTCTTGGCACACTTTGGGCCCCTTAGTACCAATTGAGCATCATTTAAATGCCACGGCCTACCTGAGTATTGTTGCTGACCATGTCCATCCCTTTATGACTGCAGTGTACCCATCTTCTGATGGCTCCTTCCAGCAGGATAATGCACCATGTCACAAAGCTCAAATCATCTCACTACTGGTTTCATGAAATAGACAATGAGGTCACTGCACTCCAATGGCCTCCACAATCACCAGATCTCAATCCAATAGAGCACCTTTGGGATGTGGTAGAGCAGAAGATTTACATCATGGATGTGCAGCCAACAAAAACTTTGTGTCTAAGCAATAAAATCTTAGGGGGATGCTACTTTAGGGGTAAAGTGTTCATATTGCTGCTGGCCAATCTGCAAAGTTCTCTGCCCACCCCCATATCCCCACAGCCGTTCTTCTGGTTCTGCAAGGGGTAATATAATCGGCTAGACCTGTCACAGGCACTAATCATGAGTGCTGACTATGCCTTCCCTTTCTGTCCCCTTTCTCCAATCATAGAAACTGTACTTTAGCTTCAACCAATGAAAAGCACTCTATGGATGGAGGAGGCAGACCTTTCATTCATCAGCCTGAGTTCCATTCATAGACTGCTTTTAATTGATGAATGCTATAAAATGGCTTCTAATCGGATGAAGTTGGCTATGATGAAGAGGTACTGCTTCTAAATGTGTTAACCAATATATTAGAGGTTGGTCTTCGAACGAAGCACTAATAGATGGATGAGTGCATTCATTGCTCGATGAGATGTTCCCTATAGAAATGATGTGAGAAGCATGTGAGTACAATTATATTTTAACCAGTAAAAAAAAATTAAGATTTTTGAGGATCTTACACTATGCCAAGGCGCCAGTGGCGGCGACCCATTCATTAGGGGCGCCCCCCCCCAATCCATGCGCCCATCCCTTAATCTATATGCAGGGTGCCAGATGCATTTTTTTAGAAGCACATGATTAGAGACTGCGGTTCTAATTGGCTTCAAAAAGGGTGGGCTCTGTGCCCTGAGTCCACCCACTTGTGTGATGTGTGCGGTGGTGGTTGGAGCAGATAAGCAGCGGAGAGGAGGAGTGGAGTAGAGTAGAGTAGAGTGGGCTAGTGGCAGCTAATGAGCATGCAGTCTCTGGCGGTGACGTATGCAGAGGCAGCATTGCCTGTCATTGGAGCATGGCGCAGCCTGGCTCTTTCCACCTGGCTGCTCTCCTTCTGCTTTGTCCATCTGCTGTGCATGGACTTTACTGTGGCTGAGAAGGTGATGAAGCCGCGACCATGGATGGGGTAAGTGAGGACCCGGCAGGGGGGGTTTGTTTGCCCCCCCCCCCCCCAAAAAAAATATTTAAGACCAGGAAGGAAGAGAAAGATAACTTAGACTGTGGTTCCATTGTATTCATGTGGCAACGTTTTATCAAGAGCAGTTGTAATTGTGAGTTACACAATTAATATATGTTCTGCAAAACTCCCCTATTTGAATTATTCAAACATGGTTCAAAAAGATTGACTCACTTTTTCGGACATTGATTTGGAAAGGAAAACAGAGCAGAATTATCAGCCTCACAGTTGCCACAAAATGGCAGTGCCACATGCCAAGTTGTATTTTATAGCGGCTCAGCCACAGCATTTTGCCAGATGGGGTACAGTTACTAAAGAGGGTTCCATTGAAGCCATTCTCTTAGATTATAATTCCAGTTACCATTTGATAGCACAATTAAAAGCAGATAACTTTACGAAGATGTCTCAATCCCCAACCATTACCCTTCTACAGAAGATATGGACAGAAATAAGGAAATATAGAGGCTATACAATTTATACCCCATTTTGGAAGACTGGTCTCCATTCACAAAGTGGTATTTTCCTCTTTAAAATGTGTGGTAAAATAGTTCATGACGCTTTTCAAAAAGTTTGAAACAAAAAATGCTACTAAAATACTGCATTTGGTATTTCATCGAAATGTGCAGTGTTTATCTCATGAAACCTTGTAGTATTTTATCTCATGCAATATCCAGTGGGGAAAGATTAGGACCCCTGTCCGTTTTTATTGCTAATAAAGAGATAAAATGGTTTAATCTGTAGAAATATGCCAAATCAGGAAGTCAGCGCGGTCCCTGCAGCATACTTAATACAAAAAAAAAAAAGGTGACCAGAATACCAGTCAAAAGGAAGCTGCTTTCACAGGAGACATGTGGTGTATCAACAACTACTACGTTAAATTAAGTAAATACAAGATATGAAAATAATATAACAAATTACACACTTCTATAAATAACCTTCTTCAACCAATAAAAGAGACAACCTTGTCTTGGGGTTGGATTTACTTAATGTAACAGGTTGTATTTACTAAATGTAATGAGGTGTATTTACTAAAGGGACATAATCTGAGCACTTTGGAAATGCAGTTACTTCAGAGCTTAGTAAATGCGGGGAGCTGAGTTGAGTGGCATCTTGATATAGCGCAGTGATTTACCCTGTAGGATCCCAACGTGCTTGGCGGAGTCCTTGGAAAAAACCCAGGGACTAGGAGGAGACAAACTCAGGTGGAAGCAGCATGAGAGATGGAACAAGAGAGGCTATGCAGGAAAGGCTTGTGTGAAGAGCCAAGTCTTCAGTTTCCTGCAAAAGACCAAGATGGTAGGGGCCTCCTGGAGCTCAGCAGGGAGGCTGTTCCACAGCACGGCACCCTTCCATCATCCAATCACATGCAAGCAAAATGCATTTTTTTTAAAATGTTCCTTGCATGTGATTGGGTATCCTTTGCGAAGTAAAGTAAGGGAGGGTTATAACTCCTGCCAGTTTTTTGTTCCATTGGGGAGATTTACCTTTACTTCCTGTCCCATAACCAAAACCGGAAGTGAGAGCCAATCCCTACAAATTAAAGGAATACCTTGAGACCCCCAGGTCACCAGAACCAGTGTCCCCATTGCAAGATTTTCCATCTCTTATTTTCTGGGTATAGCCCAAAATGTTGGATTTTCTCTTTTCATTTCACTTTCAATGATGATGGTAAACAGGACTAATAGAGCGGATGAATCTCCCTAACGGGGACACAGACAGCAATAAAAAGCTGACAGGGGTGCTAATTCCTCTCCACTCTGTCCAAAACTAAAAAAAATTAACTTTTGCCTTTAGGTTTACTTTAAGGCCCCTTTCACACTGGGGCGGGGAGCCGCGGTGACGGTAAAGCAGCGCTATATTTAGCGCTTCTTTACCGTCGTTTTAACCGCGGTATTCGGCCGCTCGCGGTGCGGTTTTACCCCCCGCGAGCGGCCGAAAAAGGGTTAAACACCCCCGCAGAGCGGCGCCGTAGCGGCGCTTTGCGGCGGTATTGCCGCGGTTTTACCGCGGTTTCCCATTCAAATCAATGGGAAGGAGCGGTATAGGAGCGGTGAACACACCGCTCCTATACCGCTCCAAAGATGCTGCTAGCAGGACTTTTTTTGTCATCCTGCTAGCGCACCGCTCCAGTGTGAAAGCCCGCCGGCTTTCACACTGGAGTTAAAGGGGCCGGATTTTTTCATGCGGTGAACAGGCGCTATTTTTAGCGCTGCACCGCATGAAAAACGCCCCTGTGTGAAAGGGGCCTAAGTAAATCGACCTCAATGATTCTGTGTTTTTCATATTTAGGTTTCTATGTTTTACTGTAGAGAGAACAGATCCAAAAAGCTACAGACTTCTCAAAACTGGCTATTATATTTTTATATTTTATTGAGGCGCTGATATTTTATTCAGATTAAAAGTCAAATTGTAATACAGGTGAAACAGGCAGATGGATGGGGTAAATGTCAGAGAAAAGATACAGGAGGGGGTACAAACACAGTATCAGCCACATAGAGAATACAAATCAGGGTTTACTTGGGGGGGAAAAATGTTAACTGGACCCAGTAAAACTATGTTTGTCTGAACAACTCTTTGGGGGGAATTAACAAAGAGTTATGCTTGCACAACTCTCCTAAACTTAGAACATGGAACAGATGCTGCTCCTAATTAAATTATATATTTTTATATTTCCTAAATACCACATGTCTGGACCACTACTTATTTAACTCATGCATTTAATTATTTCCTTTTGTGAACTGAATTTAACACCGTTTTATGCAGTATTTACCAAGCATTTTGAACTTTTTGAAGTAAAAACAGCATAACGAATTGACATTTTCAGCATCGCATGCGATATTTAGGCAAAATATGTCTGATCACCTAAATACCGCATTCAATGTGCTTTAATAAATGGAGCCCACAATTTTTTTTTTTTATGTGGAACTGGGTAAGCTGAAAGAATTTTGGTTTCTGGCACTGGATGGGAATTCAGTTTGTTCAGTTGATTCAGTTTAATGGGTCTGTATGTGATTAGAGGTTATACTGGGGCCTACTTTGTGTATTGTACTTTGATATATTACTTTGATTTATTTAATTACTGAAAGATAACACATGGTTGTGTATTTGTTTAAAAATGAAAAATAAAGATATGGAAACAAAACCGTTGTAGAAGCACGATTAAATAAATTTGGCTGATAATAATTAATAAAGCAACTTTTGACCCAAAGGCATCCATTAAGATTTTCTTGTGATTGGTCAGGAGCAAACTAAATTTGTGCACAGGGTACTATATAACCCAAGGCTGGTCCTGCTTAGCTTGACCACAAATATGCTCTGTTATGCATAACATGCCTGACCTCTTTATAGTCTCGGTTCAGTACTGGTTTTAACCACACAATTTGGGCGAACAGTGATTTAGACCTTGTGCAAAATAAAAAAAATTGTATTCCTCATGTAATAAAATAAATTCCTTGATTATTTCGCAATGGTAGGCTTAAGAAATACAATTAGATAATCAAAAGACTGGGGAGAAAACACAAGCGTGTAGCATATATGAGTGTTTAATGGGGATAAAAAGACTTGCGAGTTAAAACGTCATGGGTATTGAGCATTGAGGTATATCCGCATCTATAGAGCAGGGTGTCAGGGTGGACTCTGCGCTGGTTGAACTCAGAAGGAATGGCCCTGGTGGATTCCTACACTTCCTGGAGCCGTGGAACGCACAGGGAGCTGGTAATGATGTCACTTCCTGCATATGATAACGTAGGTAACGCGTTTGCAGAGCATGCACTTCTTCAGGCCTTGTCAGTGCCATTTTGGAAGAGGGCTTATAAGGGTGCAGTGGCGGCCGCTGGGTCCTAAACTCTATCTGTGTCCTAAGTAAAGCAATCGCCATGGCAACCGCATTAGATCATATAATGACAGTGCATACATAAAAAAAAGCTCATACTTCCACTGTATAAAACAAATCCACTATAACAATTTATTAAAATGTACAATTATAAAAATAGGATGGTTAAATAAAAAAATAATAAAGGAAAATCAAATAAAATCAATTTATATGAGTTTACAATATACACAATAATTGAGCAAAGATACAGACGGTCTATTATAAAGGTATGTGTATCATATATGAGCAACATAAATGCTTTTTACATACATGTATCCTATAGAATGTGTAGATATATATGCACATGGTGCCCAAGTTTATAATATAAGATTTCTATTCTTTTATGTATTTTATTTAGTAAGGGTACTTACTTTTATTGTGACAGTCAAGACCTTAAAGATAATATATATATTATTTGTACCTATACCTATATTATTATATTATTTGTACCTATAGGTAAGCCTAAAAAAAGGCTGACCTATAGGTACTGTAAATAGCTCCTAAACATGCGTGGTTTAGAAGATATTTACTGTATACTGCGACAATGACGTCATCAGCGTATGCGCTCTGAAGGAACGGCCACCCGTGCTGTTTCTTCAGAAGCGTGTGCTGTGACCGGCGGCTCCCACGCGCAGTAGCGGGAGTGACGTCACGGCCCCGGAAGGAAAACGGGTGAAGATGGATGCGGCCTCCAGCTCTGACGACGCAGGCTTCATTTGCAGGTAAGTGGCACATAATGTGCTAGTATGCGATGCATACTAGCACATTATGCCTTTACTTTGCAGGGAAGAAGAAAGGAAGAAAAACTTCACAGTTTACTTCCTCTTTAAGGGTCCAGGATCTTAAGTAAAAGACGTAATGAAATGGGTTATTATAAGAGGTCGGGGGGGGGGGGCAAAGGTGTGGTCTATCAGAGTTAAAACCTGATCTTACAAACTGTATATTTTTTTTATTTTTATTTTTTAAAGGAGTGCGATAGGAAGGCAATGGAGATACAAAAAACTCAAATCTGGGTGTTAACCTCTATTTCCTCGTGCCAGCCTATTAAAAAGAGAAGCCTGTCTCCTTTTGGAAATTTCCTTGCCTTTACACTATGATCTATTTGGTCTATTTACAAATCTGCAGCCTGCTTTCAGTAAAAAAAGACACGATAAAGTAAAATAAACAGCAAAAATAAGAGATGTTCGTGTAAATAATAATTTTTCTAAATATTGCCAAAAGTTGCGAAATAACATTTTCATTAAGCCTCACTCAGAGTCTGTGTCATTCTGTAAATCTAAAATACTTGCCTTCAAGTGTTATCAATTGTAGACGGTACAAAAAACAACTCATCCAGTCATAGAGTGTGTTCTCCAGAACCATTGTAATATAAATATAGGCCTGGAACAATAAAGAGAATGATTTGTAGCAAGAGGCTTTTACAAAAAAATAACAAAACTGTTAAAATATCAGTCAAGTATGCTGGCAAATTTTTGAAGACATCTTACAAAAAAAAAACAAGATGATTACCGTGGATATTTGCAGAACAAAAAAAAAGAATTGATTTATTCTCGTTTTTTTTTTCTGGTAAAAGAAGAACTGCCTTCTAATTCTTTCAATGTTTCTTTGCACAAGTGATTTTACCCATCAGAAACCAAGCTGAGTGTGTTTAATTAAAGGGCTATTTATGCCCCAGTGATAAAGGCCTTTGTGTTCCATGTTGGGTGTTCTACATCGGTGGTTCTCAACCCTGTCCTCAAGTGCCCCCAACAGGCCATGTTTGCAAGTTTTCCTTTTATCTTGCTCAGGGGCTTTTAAATCAGAGTAAACCTGTTACAACCACTTTTACCTACAGGTAAGCCTAGATTAAGGCTTACCTGTAGATGCTCGAAACCTCCACAGTTTAGGAGATATTTTCAAAAAAGGCGATCGCCGATGCCTACGGGCATGCTCCGTAGACAACGGTGCAGGCGCACTTTAGACTCCTTTAGAAACGGCGAGCATACTGTTTCTAAAGGAGATCGTGCCATAAATGGCGGCTCCCATGCGCATGCACAGGGAGTGATGTCATCGCGGCTCTGGCCAATCGCAGTGCCGGAGCCACGATACCCGGAAGGAAGATGGACGCTTCGTGGAAGATGGGACATCGGTGACATTGCAGGCTTCGGTTTCAGGTAAGTGACACATAATGGGGTGGTATGCGATGCATAGTAGCCCATTATGCTTTACCTTTGCAGGGATATAAAGAGGAAGTAAAACCCATCAGGGTTTACTTCCTCTTTAATGGCTTGGTATTTTGGACAGCTATTTTATCTAAGAGAAATTCCCAAAACATGGCCTGTTGGGGGTACTTGAGGACAGGGTTGAGAACCACTGTTCTACATGACATACTAATGGTTAGGACATGCAGTGGCCCTCTTTCATAGTCCCTCATCTTAAAAGATAAGTATGGCCAAAGCCTTAGTTTTGCACTCCTGTGACCCAGAGTCAGCCAAAAGTGGACCAAAGCTGCTTTTGGCTGACGTCGCAATACTGTCGGGATCCACCTAGATGCCTGATCGGCAGATGGCTCAGCCTTTCAGCATGCCACTGAGAGCCTGAGTCAGACGCCCCCACTCCATCGCTCCAGTGAGCACTGGAGAGGAAGAGCAGAGAACATTGACTGACGATCTGACAGTCACCTCTCTCTGCTCAGAGGGAACCGAGAACTGAGTGATTAGAGGTCATGTGATTGCTCAGTTCTCGGTCCTAGAGTCGGTAGGGGACAGCTGCAGTATCACAGCGATGATGCAGCCATAGAGGTGATTATATGTTTGTTTGCTTATTATATTCCTAAACTTCTCCTTAATGCGGACTCTGCTTGCTCAGCGGGGATCTCTCCACTGAACCCCCGCTGAGCAGGAGGATGGCAGGTCCTCGTCCGCTCAACTATGCGGAGCGGACACAGTCCCGCTCTTCTTTATGGGACAATCCGATGGAAAAAAACTGCCCATCCATTTCCACCCAATGCCATCCGATCCAATCTGCCAGATGGATGGAAAATAGGAATAGGTCTGTTTTTGGTGGACAGGATCGGATGGCTGCGGGTGTCAGCGGACATCCGCCGATCCATAGGGAACAATGCAGGGTCCGATCAAGTCCGCCTGGAAAAACTGACAGTAAAAAAACTTCACTGTGTGAAAGGGGCCTTAAGCTAGTCAGTCATGGCTTGATTTTTCTCCCATTTAGCACGCAGGAGAAAATCAATTAGTTGTCCTATTCATATTAATAAACATGCATGGTGGAATCTCCACTTCTGGCTGCTGTGATCAGCCGCTGTGGCACCCACAGCTTCCATAATACAGTAGTACTGCCAAACAGGCTGCATCTCATAGGATGCAGTCACTGCTCAGCTGATCATTCCTGCACTAATAGTCTAAAGTACGCTGCGCTTTCAAACTTAAAAATCCAAATAGTGAAACGAAAAATGTGCTATATAACAACAGCAATAAAGTGATAACGTGCTAAAATACATACAATATTCCAAATAAAGTGCTTTCATGCAGGATATGATAAAACGTCCATATGGTGAGAAAAAAGCAATCAATAAAATCCTTAAATCAATATAATGGTGAACCAAACTATAAAAATCCTTATAAAAAAAAAAAAAAAAAAAAAAAAAAAATATATATATATATATATATATATATATATATATATATATATATATATATATATATATATATATATATATATATATATATATATATATATATATCTATATATATATATATATATATATATATATATGAGAAAAAAGTGCTACAATGTGCTGGTCAATACACGCATTGGAACCTTTAAATGGTTCAGTGGTAAATTCGGATTCCTGTGGTGGCCTCACTCTGTGCTTCAATATGGTAATGGAGTCCCTTTTGTGCCTCAGTAATACCAATAGAAAAAGGAGGACTTCATAGTGTAGTATATTAAAACTTTTATTATTTCACAGTAAAAAATCCCTTGCAGGGTACTCACATTTGCATGGCCCGTCGGGCGCCACTCTAAAATAGCATAAAAAACAAGCTGTCGCGGCTGATATCAGGGTGGTATGCTGATCGTCCTTAGTGGGTGCACTGACTAGCATTCCGTCCTGTCCCCTTCCCCTACGCGTGACGATACAAGGGGTTAATTTGTATCTTCCTCAGGAAGATACCACCTGAGGAAGATACGAATTAACCCCTTGTATCGACACGCGTAGGGGAAGGGGACAGGATGGA
Source organism: Lithobates sylvaticus (assembly GCA_028564925.1). NCBI lineage: Eukaryota > Metazoa > Chordata > Amphibia > Anura > Ranidae > Lithobates > Lithobates sylvaticus. Next base: position 40,137,953 of record CM053036.1, on the reverse strand, counting down.
ATGCTAGTCAGTGCACGATCGATGTCGAACCGAATTTCGCAGGGCAAAGTCGGAATGACAGTCGCGCAACTTTTGTGTCGCACCAGTGTGAACCGGGCTTCAGTGGGTGCTAACTGAAAAAGGAGGAAGGCTGTCTGTGAGGTAACTTGTCTACAGGTCAGGTCAGTGGGGTCTATTTACTAGCTAGGAGGCTTAATAACTGTTTTCTGCTGGGCTTTTGTTTTGGACTGTGATGCTTACCCCTGCAAAAGAATCTTGTTTTTCTGTAAACGCTGACCAACAAACACACACAGGGAGCCCTTAACCCTTCTGGTGCATGGAATACCTCTATGTGAACTCTCTCTTGAAGTGGAACCCCACAACATATACTTCAAGCTATTATGATAATAACAGTAGGTTGGCGTACAGTTCATACTATGAAAAACATGAAGCACCGGCAACATACCTTTTATAATACTCCTGGTCCCTACACAGCAGTCTTAGTAGTTAACTTAATCGTTTTTACAAGTGCTTTTCTTTTTTCATTGGCTGCCATTGGAAAGAAACATAATTTTCCTAAATTATTCCTTATTATAGGCTATTAAAAAGGTCTTTTCTTGACTAACAGTAATAGAAGACTGATTGCATTGTTATTTCACAAGTTCAATTTAAACATGTATCTTAAAGTGAGTCATGAAGAAGTCTAATTACACTTGTATTAAAAGACCTTTTAATTGTGTAAATTGAAGCAATAGAACTATTAATGCAAATACGATTTTACAAAAGGCTTTGTTGTAGCAAATCATATCCCGAACAACAGTAGAAAAACATCAGGTGTCTACTTGTTCTGCCTCTGCACTTTCTTATTACTTCTCAAAAATTGGAGCGAGAAAATACATTTGGAAGGGTAAATTGCGAGATGCAAACTTGCCCAGTCAGGGCCTAGACTGGAAATGAACAGCCGTGCTTCATAATACTCACATTGAACTTCTATATTATCTGTTTTGGCAGCACAAAAGAGATACTTCGAAGATGACCAAATATGTGGAGCTTGTTATTGTGGCCGATAATCGTGAGGTAAGAAACAAATATTTGACAGCTTTTCCCTTTTTTTTCGTCTGGTTTTATACTCTATGGTCCAGGAAGACCAAAGCTTGTCGTATGGGTCACAAGCTTGTGTTTAATCAAAGGGAAGTTCTAGACAGCAAGGCAAATTATCAGAGAACTCTTAATGATAGCCAAGACACATTGAAGATATACTTTGGTCAGAAAGCACACTCTGTTTGCCTTTCCAAGGCATTTATATAATATATTTTAGGCAGATTAAAATTATTTCTTAGATAGTAGTTTAGTCAATTGTCCTTTCCATGCTACAATGTGTGGGCAAAACTGTAGTGAACTCAGTAAATGGGTAGTGTTCCAGAATCAGCTAGAGGCTACATTTCCAATCATGGTACTGGTTGCCAAGGCACTCGGGAGCAGGGCCACCATCAGTAGGGTACAGCAAGTACACTTATAAGGGGCACGGCCAGCCTGCACCCCCTACAGCAGCAGCATCATGCAATTTAACTTTTAGAAGCCAGCTGCTGGTGAGCCATGATCTGGCACTCACTCTGCTTCCTACCCTGCTGAGACGGAGCCTGCTGCTTGGTTAGTAATGTGATTGAGCATGACTCGGGGATGGTGTGTGGCTGGCCTCGGCAGTGGTGGGACCCAGTCCTCTTAGGTGCATGCAGATTCGAGAGAGCAGCATGGAAGGTAAGGCACTAGGTCAGTGTATGTGCAGCATGCTGATGTTACTTGGTGTGTGGAGTGGACTGTATTTAATCTCCCCAGATGAGACACCTGACCCTGACAAGCTGACATGATGGAGTTACATTGTGAAAATGGATGAGGATGTTTTTGGTTGGGGATGACCGTTACATTGTGGAGAGACTCTTCACAATGTAACTCTCATCCCCACGCAGAATCATCCTCATCCATTTTTACAATGTAACTCCATCATCCTCATCCGTCCCTCTCCACAATGTATCCCCACCCAAAATCATCCTCATCCCTTTCCAGGAGAGGGATAAGGATGATTCTGGGCAGGGATGAGGATGATAAAGTTACATTGTTTAGAGAGATGATGATGATTGTGAGCGGGGATGAGAATTATACATATATTAAGTTGTAAGGGTGTTAAAATAAAAGTGTGTGCACTGAAGGACTGGATGGCCAGTGGGCGGATTTGGTGGGATGGCCAGTGGGCGGACACTGGGGAATGTTGGTGGTCAGGCCTCGGGTGGCTCAGGCCTAAAGCTGTGTAAGGGGCCTGAAAATTTCTGATGGCAATAGAGATAGCAATGCTAGCAACTAGAGTTTATTAGAGGAATACATGCATTCGTTATATTGGTCACACACATAGAAATATTCAAACAACTTTAATCCGTTTTCATCCTCAAAAATTGTCAAAGGGATATGGGCGCCAACATCAAAAGAAGTTGTTTCACTTTTTTAATAGAAGCGATTGGTAATTGGCTGTCCTTATCTTACTTACTTAGCACTTGTATTATCAAAAGCTCTGGGTGACAGTAGTTGAAATTGGTTTTATTCCAAAATCTCCTTATTTGCATGTAATGCATGTTTAAAGGACAAGTTCCCCTTTACAAAAAAAAATAATAAATGCACATTTTTTCCAGGTATAAAAATATGCATGAATACAATGTCTCGGTCGGAGGGATTCCCCTGTCAGCACTGTCTGTGTTGATGGGAGAATCGTGCACATTTCTTTCCTGCATCTCGTAGTTGCAGGAAAGACATTCGCACCACCTATGGCCGGCCTAACTTTTACCAATTAATCATCATTGGTTAACCTTTTGATATAATTATGTACAAATCAAATGTATGTTTTTTTTTTTTTAATGTACATTGCCATCATTGTAACACCTGAATTGTCTCTTTAAAAGAGTTATTTGTTTGGCTGTTCCTAAAATATTTGGAATGTGGTGCATATGAAGATATGGACTTGCTCAAATCTATATTTTTCTTGATTAGTAAAGCCAAAACCAATCTGTCAGTCTCTAGCTGATTTATTCACGAAGTATTGTTTGTTCTAATATATGGCGCTTTCATGAGCCTGACACCATCACTTGGCCTTGAAGTGGCTGGAGACCCCATGAGCTGTAAAACACCAGTATGTTATTCCATTTAAATGCAAAGCTAATATTTGGGTGGAGGTGGATTTTAAGACATCTTGATAAACAAGTAGGATTGTAGTATTTCATTGTTTAGAACATAAAGAGGCCTGGATAAATAGGTTGCTATGTATAATATGATGAATTTAGATACCTCATTAGACTTACAGTGAATGGCAACTTTGGCATTTTTAGGCAGTAAACATAATCAACCTGTCATATTTGTCTCTTCCACACAGGAGAGAAAAATCAATAATGTATAAGAATATAACAACAGTGTAATTGCATTTTCTGTGTGATGTACATCTTATGAATATAAAGATGAGTACAGTTGTTGGAGATAGCTGCCAAACATTGAGAGTTGGCGAAGGCTATGGAATGCAAATCTCACTCATCTGTAGAGTAAAGATGGCATTCTGGCTCAAATCGTCAGCCACACAAGTTTCAAAGAACTGCTGCAGATTGTTAATTTGGCTGAATTTAAATGGAAACCATCTCTATCTATTAATGAAAAAATTGAGGTGAGCTTGGGCATCTTCCGAACTCATCCATAACTCAAACTCCGAACTTCTGTTTTTGTATTCCAATGGGCTGCAGACTAGGTCATTCCCCACCTTGCAGATTCCGTTAGAGACGAGTTCAGAAGACGCCTGCACCGAAATGAAAATTCAGGATGTCCTTGGCCGTAAACTGAAAGCGAAATGGACAGTTTTTTTTAAATATATGTATTTTATATACAGTAAAACCTTGGTTTGAGAGCGTTTTGCAAGACCAGCAACATTTTTAAATACATTTTGACTTGATATATAAGCGATGTCTTGATATAGAAGTAGCGTCATGTCACAACTGAGTATAAAAGAGAAGAGAGGCGCAATATGGATACAATTAATGAAGGTAACTCACATGGTTGATGATTAAAACAGGCACATCTAAGTATGCAGGCATATGGGGTAAAGCTGTCCACATAGACCGTCCTTCTCACTGCCACTGACGCTTCACGAGCGGTTCAAGCCTCACTTTCAGATCACTCTACTGCAGGGTAGTCTTCCCGGTCATGATTGCAGACTGACAGCGGTGAGAGCCGGCAGTGTGGGGGATGCTCTATGTGGATAGCTTTACCCTGGATGCCTACATACTTGGATGTGCCTGTTTTAATCATCAACAATGTGATTTGCTAAATGTTGTACCATCACTAAATGTAACCATGTTGCTACACTTAGAGGCTCCTCTTTTCTCTTTTATACTCTGTAGCTCCTGCTGGATTTTGCTTCTAATCCCCTTGTGGAGGATTCCATTTGTGGATGGACATTTTATGGTTACACAGCCTATCACATTGCTATAATCTTTTTAAATGGACTATAAACTGAAGGACTTCCTTTATTTCTTATGGATAAAATTTTCTTTGATATACAAGTGCTTTGGATTACAAGCATGTTTCCGGAACAAATTATGCTTGCAATCCAAGGTTTTACTGTACTGTATAATTGTTTTATATTCAAATTTTAAAATAATAGTTTTTGAAGCACTCTTGAGTTAAAAAAAGCATAACAAAAGCTGAAGAAAAATGAATCTCTTTCAATTCTGTGCATGTCTTCACACTGGTCACACTGGTGTAATGCACCTCCCCATTGAAATGCATTAAAAGCGCAGCAAAAACTCATCAAAAACGCAACCGTGTTTTTGAGTCACATGGCCTATGGAAATTGTGCAAAATTGTGTGTGTTTTCGGTGGCCATTATCTAAACTTTTTCTTTCTGTCGGCAAAACGCCAATAACCCTATTTTCAGCCGATATATCGGTTCATACCTAGACAAAATGTTTTAGATTGGATTATACTAGACACAGACCTTATTTATAGCTCTTGTCCTCTTGAAAGAAGAACACATTTCAGTTTTGATTAAAAAGAAGGAAAGACAGATGAATAGGATATAGCATATACAACTTTTTATGGGCAAGAAAATGGGCAATACATGCACATTTCCCTGTGCTTTAGCCTGTTAAAAAGAAACAATAAGAGATAGATACCTGTTTTTCAGTAAGATGCTAATTTCCTTGTGTGAGACAACACAGTGCTTCTGCTGCCCTAAAATTCCAACCAATGTATACCTGTTGATCCTTTAGAAATCCAATAAGCTCTTAACTTCCTGTTTCAGATGACAACACGCAGTGCCTCTGCTGCCCTGAAATCCAAAGCAGTGTTGCCAACCCTTGTGCTGGACTACAGAATTTCTGTGTCTCTCCTCTGTTCTGTAATCCAGAGGCAAACTAGGTAGGGCTTGAAACACTATTTGGAATTCCAGTGCAGCAGAGGTGAAGTGCACAGAAAGTTATGCCCCGAACACACGAGCGTAATTTCCGTCAGAAAAATCTTGGCTGTTTTTTCCCGACGGAATTCCGCTCAAGCTTGTCTTGCATACACACGGTCACACAAAAGTTCTCTGTACTTTCGACCGTTAAGAACGCAGTGACGTACAACACTACGACGAGCCGAGAAAATTAAGTTCAATGCTTCTGAGCAGGCACCAAATTGATTGCAAGCATGCGTGTTTTTTTGCGCGTCAGAATTGCATACAGACGATCACATTTTCCGATCGGGACTTTTTCCAACCGAAAAATAGAGAACCTGCTCCCAATCTTTTGCTGGCAGAAATTCTGCCAGCAAAAGTCCGATGGAGCATACACACGGTCGGAATTTCGGACCAAAAGCTCTCATCGGACTTTTTTGCTGGCGGAATTTCCGCTTGTGTGTACGGGGCATTAGAAGTACACTGGATTTCTGGCAGGACCAGCATGTATTGTTCCATATCTGTAGCATTATTAAAGAGACAAAATACAGGAAGTGTTGGCCAAGGGGGTGGAATTTGCAGCTTGTTCTATTTTGTTGTAGTCTTTGTGGGACAAGAGTTTTTTTATAAATAAGGAGACCTGCTCATTCAGATCACATTTTCTAAAAAAAATGGAGAAAAAAATTAATATTTGTTATTCATATTATGAGCAGTTAGGTAGGTCCTAACTGCAGATGGCATCCAGGTCATTCAGCCCACAGAACACTGCCACCAGATTTACTGGAACAGCTGCCTGCATGGCTTTGATCCCAGCATGTCTTTCACCTGGAAGGTGATGTGGTTGGAGGTTTAGGTCTGCCCCCCCCCCCCCCAAAGTATACCCCATTAGTTATATATCTGTAGTAATTTGGGAACTGGCACAGTGGATGCTAAGGACAAATTTAGAACATTAAATAATAAAACTCCCTGTGTATATTTACAGGGACAGTTATGGGGGGTGGGGCATGCTTATAGGAAAAAATTGCTGATATTGGCGAGTATCCTTTGGAATAAACCATCTAACTTTAAGAAAGCTTGGAACCCCTGGATCAGATATCTTCAATCCCCTGAGAGACTGGTGGTGTTCTTCGGGTCGGGCGCCTGGGTTGGGGGAGGTCCGCTTCTTCTTTCCTTTCTCTTTCTTTGCTATTCCTCCTTTTCATGCCCCCCCCCCTTTTCTCTATTTCTGGTTTCTATATTATTCTTTGTATGGTTACTTAGGTGCAGGCCCCAGGGCCTTTCTCAGTCTAGGCCAGTTATGTGAGCTTATTACTTCACTATTTAGTATTTATGTCACATTCTCTTGTAGCATGCTACATTATCACCCATTTGGAGTAGCGCATATGGAGCTGGAACTACAACATGATATCGTGATACCATGACACCATACTGTTTTATGTATTAATGTATTTGGACACTTGTTTGCTCCCACTTATGGGTGACATATGCGCAACTTATTTGGGCTTATCCTGTCATGCATTGGTGTTCCTGAATAGTCAATTTTTCTTATAACTAGGACGTGCTGTATTTTGAAAGCATTTGGTTATGCACCATTACTTGAGATTTGTTTCTATGCAGTGAGGGAAACAAATATTTTATCCCCTGCTGATTTTGTACGTTTGCCCACTGACAAAGAAATGATCAGTCTATAATCTTAATGGTCGGTTTATTATAACAGTGAGAGACAGAATAACAACAAAAAAAATCCAGAAAAACGCATTTCAAAAAAGTTATAAATTGATTTGCATTTTAATGACTGAAATAAGTATTTGACCCCTTCGCAAAACATCACTTGGTGGCAAAACCCTTGTTGGTAATCACAAAGGTCAGACGTTTCTTGTACAGTAAAACCTTGGTTTGAGAGCGTTTGCAAGACGAGATAAATTTTTTCATAAATTTTGACTTGATATACAAGTAGCGTCATGTCACAACTGGGTATAAAAGAAGAGATGCGCCTCTAAGGCCCCTTTTACACTGGGGCGGGAGCCGCGTTGACGGTAAAGCAGCGCTATATTTAGCGCTGCTTTACCGTCGTCTTAGCCACGGGATTCGGCCACTCGCGGTGCGGTTTAATCCCCTGCGAGCGGCCGAAAAAGGGTTAAAATCCCCCGCAAAACGCGCTTTACGGCGGTATTGCCGCGGTATTACCGCGGTGTTCCATTGAAATCAATGGGTAGGAGCAGTATAGGAGCGGTGAATACACCGCTCCTATACCGCTCCAAAGATGCTGCTAGCAGGACTTTTTTTACCGTCCTGCTAGCGCACCGCTCCAGTGTGAAAGCCCGCCGGCTTTCACACTGGCGTAAATGGGGCCGGTTTTTCCAGGCGGTGTACAGGCGCTATTTTTAGCGCTGTACCGCCTGAAAACCGCCCCAGTGTGAAAGGGGCCTAAGTTTAGGAATATGGATACATTTAATGAAGTTACAACATTTAGCAACATATTGCTACACTTAGAGGCGCCTCTCTTCTCTTTTATACTCTGGAGCTCCTGCTGGATTTTGCATCTAATCCCCTTGTGGAGGCTTCCATTTGTGGATGGACATTTTATGGTTACACAACATATCGCATTGCTATAATCTTTTTATAAGGACTATAAAAAGGAAGGACCTATAAATAAATGGTTGCGGAACGAATCATCTGAGTTTCCATTATTTCTTATTGGGAAAATTTGCTTTGATATACAAGTGCTTTGGATTACAAGCATGTTTCTGGAACGAATTATGCTCACAATCCAAGGTTTTACTGTAGTTGGCCACCAGGTTTGCACACATCTCAGGAGGGATTTTGTCCCACTTTTCTTTGAGGATCCTCTCCAAGTCATGAAGGTTTTTCGAGGCTGATGTTTGTTAATTTGAACTTTCAGCTCCCTCCACATATTTTCTATGGGATTATAACTTTTTTGAAATGCGTTTTTCTGGATATTTTTGTTGTTATTCTGTCTCTCACTGTTAAAATAAACCGACCATTAAAATTACAGACTGATCATTTCTTGGTCAGTGGGCAAACGTACAAAATCAACAGGGGATCAAATACTTTTTTCCCCTCGCTGTATCTATATTATGTTTTATGTTTTGTCTAAACTTCTTTCAATAAAAATATTGCAAAGAAAAATTGTTGATATTACATGTTTGCACTGTCATCTATTTTGCTCTTCATATATATATATATATATATAATATATATATATATATATATATATACAGCATCTTCCTTTTTATGAAAAAGTTTAGCATAATCTGATTCTGAACAGGTATCCTCATTTTTCAAGCAGTGGAGTAATGGGGCAGTGGGTTCCATCAATCCTTGTACATCCAGGCATCTCTGTATACAATCGTTAGAGAACAGTTTTCCCTTGGCTGCCATTGAGGCATCTGCAATACGAGGATCCCAACATACACTTTACCATATTGCTGTTGAATGTTCAGAGATTTTAGAGTAGCTCTAGCAGCCATGTTTGCAGGTGCAAAGATTATGCTAATTACAGTTACAGTATCTCCTGCTGTTTATTGAAAAGCTGGTGATGACTTTTTTCTTCTTCTTTTCAGTATCAGCGACAAGGAAAAGATGTGGATAAAGTTAAACACCGGCTTCTAGAAATGGCCAATTATGTGGATAAGGTCAGTGCCATTCATTTGTAAATTAATTTAAAGTTCTGAGACAAATATTTGATTTGTTTTTATCTTTTTGTTTTGGATTTTGCGTCAGATTTCTAGGTTTCACAGGTTAAAAAAAGCGGAAACCTTTATTGGTCACTGTGTGTATAAGCTGTGCAATTTTGTAACGATATATATATATTTTTTTTTTAATTTTCCCACACTTCTTATGTAGATATTTTACCCTAACCCTTTCATGATGGAGGTAAAACAAATCTTAACACCTGAGCACAATTTTGCAACTTTAACATGTGTTAAACTTTACATGTTGCAACTACGTAGTGTATCCCAGGGAATAATACCGCATTTTTTTCAAGGCAAATTGGGCTTTCATTTGATGGTAAATGGTAATGGATATCTTCTGTTTTTTCTTTTAATATTAAAGGAAAACTGGCACAAAATAGTAGAAAAGTAAAGAATAATTTAACATGTTGCTGTATATTCCTTGCTATTACCATAACAACCCTAAAAAAATGCTCCTGATGATCACAGCATTGCCACATCATAGTAGTTCACATTTTTTTATCCTACCTAACTTGACACTGATACTACAGCAAACAAGGTTTTATTATTATTATTTTTTTAATCCTACCTAAATTACACTGACCCATGACCCCAACTTTTGACTCTGACATGACCCTTTACCCTAACCTTTACTTTAACCACTTGACCTCTGGAAGATTTAATCCCCCCCCCCCCCCTTCATGACCAGGCCATTTTTTGCGATATGGCACTGCGTCACTTTAACTGACAATTGCGCCATCGTGCGACACTCTACCCTAAAAAAAAGTATGTCCATTTTTCCCCACAAATAGAGCCTTCCTTTAATGGTATTTGATCACCTCTGCGTTTTTTTTGTTTTTTTTTGCACTATAAACAAAAAATGACCGACAATTAAAAAAATAATTTTTTTTTTTATACTTTCTGCTATAAAACATATGCAATAAAAAAAATCGAATTTCTTCATTAATTTAGGCCAATATGTATTCTGCTACATATTTTTGGTAAAAAAAAAATCCCAATACAAGTATATTGATTGGTTTGTGCAAACGTAAGTGTCTATGAACTATGGGATATATCTATATAATTTTTTTTTTTATATACTAGTAATGGCGGTGATCAGCGATTTATAGCAGGACTGCAATATTGCGACAGACAAATCGGACACTAACTGACACTTTTGACACTTTTTGGGGACCATTGACAATACAGTGATCAGTGCTAAAAAGTATGCACTGTCACAGTTCTAATGACACTGGCTGGGAAGGGGTTAAGATCAGGGGCGATCAAAGGGTTAACTGTGTGCCTAGCCAGTGCTTGTGTACTATGTGGGAGGTGCTTTTACTATGGGAAGGCATTGATCCGTGTTCCTAATTCACAGGAACACAGGATCCATGTCTTCCCTAGTGACAGAACAGCGATCTGCCTTTTTTACATCTGTGGGTGCCAGTGGACATCGAGTGCGCGGTACCCGCAGATCAGCTCCCGCTGTGTATAATTACAGCGGGAGCTGGACGCCAGTGGTGCACATGCGCGTCTAGAGCAGTAAGCGCAGGACCACATACTAGGTATGTGATTCTGTGCAGCAGAGCCGCCTTGCTGATGTATATGCAAGTTATACAGTCGGGTAGCGGTTAAGGCCTGGTCAGGGCTGGACTGGGACAAAACACATCAGGGTACAGTACACCAGGGCACAGCACATCAGGGTACAGAACCCAGCACATCAGGGCACAAGGCACATCAGGATAAAACACACCAGGGTACAGGGCACAGCACATCAGGGTACATTGCACATCAGGGCACAACACATCAGGATACAGCACATTAGGGTACAGTACATCAGGGTACAGGGCACATCAGGGCACGGGGACATCAGGCCACATGGCACATCAGGGCACATGACACTTTAGAGCTCGGGCACATCAGGGCACATTATGGCACATCAGGGCACATTATGGCACATCAGGGCACATAGCACATCAGGGCACATTATGGGGCACATAGCACATTATGGGGCACATTATGGGGCACATAGCACATCAGGGCACATTATGGGGCACATAGCACATCAGGGCACATTATGGGGCACATAGCACATCTGGGCACATTATGGGGCACATAGCACAACAGGGCACATGGCACATCAGGGCACAGGGCATGGGGAACATAGCACATCAGGGCATGGGGCACCTGATGGGGCACATTATAGGGCACATCAGGGGGCACATGATGGGGCACATTATAGGGCACATCATCGGATCTTACTAGCCAGTATGCAGAGTAGCGCAGGAAGCGCGTGTCTGTAATAAGTTCTCTCTCTCTCATGTCACGCTGCTCCCCGGTGGCCCCTCTTCTCTTCTTATCTATCCCAGATGATCTTACAAGCCAATGGGGATAGACGTGAGAGAGAGAGAACTTGTTACAGACACGCGCTTCCTGCGCTACTCTGCATACTAAATCTCGATCTACCCGCCAGGCGCCAGCTGTCGGCGATTGACGGGTAGATCGCCGTGGACCGCAGATGCGGCTGACAGCGGCCCACACAGCCATCGGCCCACCTGGGTCACACCTATGCATTTTCAGTTTTGTAGAAACACACTACAGTCCATTTAACGTGGTTTCCTATGGGTCACGTTCACATCTGTGCATTTTATGGCAAGGGCCAGGGATTTTTTTTCTGTTTTTTGGTTCCATAGACTTCAAACGCTCAAAAACTTGTATTGAAAAACGCAAAATGCACCTGGAATATGTAAACTGCAATCTGCATAGGTGTGAACCAGGCCTAACTCTTACCTTGTATGACAAACAGCCCCTGTCAGTTTTGGATGGAGTATATCCCTTCCCCCTGAAAGGTGCCAAATGTGACACCGGAGGGGGGGAGGTTTTCCGAAAAGCGGAGGTTCAATTATTGTGTGAACCTCTGCTTTAATAGACTTCAGACTTGTGCTTCTAGGCATTGATAAAGCCTTTGACATTTTTTTTGTATCCATCTCCTGACTTGTGGCTGTCCAAAACTTTATCCCGGAAATCCCGGTGACAGTGTCTTGCCACCCATAGTTGATTGTTTGCTTCAGTTGCACTACCAACTGAAATGTTCCAGGAAAGCTCCTTTCATGCTGAGCTAATTTAAAATGACTTTAGCTGATCACAGTTGAAAGTCAAATGGCATTGTGTGCCACTGAGAAGGTAATTGGCTACACCTGATTGAGTTTACAAGTCATGTTTAGGAGGGTGTGATCCTTTTTCCAACTTGGTGATTCTGCTTTTTTCTCCTGACATGTTTTTGTTAAAAGGGGGGGGGGGGGGGGGGGGGGGGAGTGATTATTTTCTATACCCACTGTGTGAAGCAAGATCAAAGTGTCGTCATAATCCTCATTTTTAGCAGGTACTCTGAGACTTTCTTAGATTTACTTTTTACTTTTTAAAATTGATTCAGCCATTGCCAAGTAATCAGCAGTGCAGCATCAGCCCTTTGGCTTCTTTCAATTGCGTTTCTGACATCACTATAGAGAAAGAGTTCTCAACTCTGCTGGGTGCGTGGACACTGCAAATAATTATTTAACATGGCTGTACCAAGAAAGGAATTTTCTATTATATTTTAACATTAATCCAGGCGCTGTGAAATTCAGCAGATACAGCTTTTACTTTAATTAGTGAACTGCTATGTATTCAGGTGCCCCTTTTGTGACATATTCAGTTTACCATAATTTGAACTTTATATAATGTTTCCATTGCTAGACTGAGCTTTGCCATTAAGGGGCCCTGGAATGGGACTGTAGCCCCTTGCTGATAATTATTTACGGTGTCTCTTCCCTCCTGAGCATTGCTTCTGGGAGACTGCAGTAAGATTGAAGAAAGAAAATGAATAATTTCTTTCTGAGTGATTAGAGGAATGCATAAATAGACAGTTAAAAGACTATAATGAGGGCATTGAGAATGTTTGGTCTGCGGAATCATAAACCGAACATTTTTTTTTTTCTTCAGACGTAGCTGTAGTGTACCAGGACACGTTTTCTGGTGTTAGGGTTGCCCAGTAACAATCTTTGAAGGTTTTTTTTTCTCAAAGTGAGTTGGTCTGTCATACATTTTGTCTGATGTATGTATTTCCAAACTTATTATTTCAATTTTGGATAGGTTGGGAAAAGGTTAGAAGCTCTCTTAGTTTTCTTTTTTCCCATCTGTGTTTTATGTCCTTACTGGGGTGATTCCTCCTCACTTCCTATCAGATGAGGAAGTGATGGTAAATCTCTCCATGGGCCATATAAAAAAAAAACTGTACAAAAAACAAAATAGGATTGTAGTAGATTGGACAAAGATTGAAACGTCTGAAAATGTTTGTTGTTTTCTGTGCCACTCTCCCCATTTTTACTTCACAAAGACAGTAAGTGAGGGCAGATTTCCCTAAGGAGGTTAAACACACAAAAAAAACCTCAAAAAAGTAATAACATTTTATCTACTTTCCTAAATTAAAAAAAAATAGTTGAATTTTTTTTCCCTAAAGTTAGGCGTTTATGCATGTCCAGGGTGTACTGGAGTGTAAGCCTGCCTGCCTGCCAATGGATTCTTTTTTTCGGGTGTAGCTTTAGTGCACTAGGCCAACCATTTTCATGGTAGGGAAGCTGTGTTCTAGAACACTGGTTCCCAACCTCAGTCCTCAAGTACCCCCAACAGATCAGGTTTTCAGCATCTCCTTCATCCTGCGCAGGTGCTTTAAATGAATGTCAATGACTTGGTATTTATGAAAGCTATTTTATCCAAAGGAAATTCTCATAACATGGCCTTTTGAGGGTTCTTTAGGAATGATGTTGGGAACCACTGATCTAGAAGACCCAGCTACTGAGCAGGGGGGATGGGCCAACCAAGGGTGAGAGAAAAAGAGAAGTCATGTGACATAAAAGCAGTCCACAATTTTTTAATTTTTTTTTACATACTGGTTGGATTGAATTAAAGTGAATCTGCAACATGCTGCCAAATATGTGAGGGCACCTTGTTTGTAGCTGCAAGTACCTTTGTTTATCTTGAAATCGGTTCTGGTGTGCCTGGGGAGCACCCTGGATCCCAGGCTTAGACAGTATACATAACATTGACTTCTATAAAAGGTGGCACCAGCCCTTGATTCCTCACATAGCTAATTTCCTTTCCTGTCATTTAATAGGCAAGTGCGAGAACCTTCGAGGCCAGTGAAGTCTCTGGCATTGAACTGCTTGATTAAAGAGCCAGGATTTGGCACCAAGGAGCAGTGTGGCTTGCTATTGACATGGGCCAAAGTTAAGGCTCTATATTCACCCTTAGTATGTGGTTAGGGGTCCTTCCAGAAAAGCTGGAATCTGAACATAAACCTAGGTAATTAGTGCCAGTGTGTTTGTTTTCTTTTTTTTATATACTTTGTGGTACCTGACAAGTTCTTTTTAATGTAAAGTGAGTTAACTTGACCTGTTGCATTTTTTTCTAGATGGTGTTAATAAGTCATTGATTTATTTTACTTGTTGCCGGAAGTAGTGTTTTTTTTTTTTTTTTAAATCTTTATTTTATTAAATTTTCCAGAGAGACAAAAATACAGTATTTCCACAACAATGCAATAAATTCACCTTACACATTTCGTATCTTTGAGCCCATTTTTACCCTTCCCCTCCCCTCCCCTCCCCTCCTTGTATGTCTCGAATCTAGGCTAGCTCCCTCTCTACTCGAATTGCCCGCGACTCAACGGTTTCATCATTTCCGACAAACAACGTATATGCCCCTTACTGGATGACCTCAGTATAGTATCTCCAGGAATCCCTAAATTCG